>JALPQI010026120.1:0-14026 GCA_025490895.1 Thaumatotibia leucotreta | reverse complement strand
ATAGTCTGGTTCCGCCAGATCATTTGAAGCAGACTATTTGAAATATAATTTTAAAATGGAAGAGGTACTAATTTTTTTACAAGAGGTATCAATACCAAATAGTACTAATTCAGTACTAAATAATGCAATATGAATCGACAGAATATGGACAGAATTCAGGACCTGGTCCCACCATTATAACGTTATAATGGCGGGACCAGACTGTTTGAAGTATAATTTTGAAATGGAAGAGGTACTAATTTTTTTACAACAGGTACCAAAAAGTACAAATTCAGTACTAAATAAATAATGCAATATGAATCGATCGAATTCAGGATTTGGTTCCGCCATTATAACGGTTACCTCCAAATACAATTAGAATTTCGATATTTTATGTTCAGTGCCTATGAATCTGACAGCTGTTTGGACCACACGCCTATATAGTGTTGCCTGCAAAAGATCGAAAACCCTAACACTGGCCAACGATACAGTAAATATAATAAACAGTAGCCGTACCATGACTTTACAAGTATCGGTAACATTAGGTTTTATTAAATACGTTGAGCAGGCCATCGCGCTCGCTCCTATTTGTAAGCGCGAGCACGATAGAATGCACGTAGCACGCATCGAGTAAAACCTTACGTAATTACGTATCCTTTACTTTCCAGCTCATGGCACGGCTACAGTACCTACCTACTCTTCTGTACTCTTCTGCTGAGAACTAATATTCGCAAAATTTAAATATTGGTGGCCTGAATATATGCATAGCTTAAACATAGGTTTCAATCTGTTGAGTATCGAAAGTTCATCGCCTCGTCTGTTCTTGTATCAACGTCTGTGCTATGTACAAATTGTTTTATATCCATGTATACGTAGGAATACTTCAGTAAATAGATGACGAATAGTACCTAATACCAAAGTTTGGAGCTACTATTAACGATGTAATCGAGATAATGGGTTGCCGAATGGTTGACACATACATATTATAGTTTTTATACAGGGTGTGGCCTGTAACAGGAGCAAAAAATCAAATGGAAGACTCCTCTGACTGCCTCTAGTTATTCGCAAAAGGTCCCAGTGTTTTAAAGTTATTCATTAAGGAGAAACCACAGATCAGTATAGATAGCTAACGGTGGCATGGAACATGTCGCAGCGTTATGGCCGATAGGCCTTTATAGTGTGACAGATGCGCGCCCTATGAGCCAGTCGCAACTTACCCGCGACTGCAGGATGAGCTCGGACATATCCGCAAAATGCCGAATTGTGCCGTTATTTCTTGTAAAAATAGGAGTGTAAATAAACATTTCAAGGACTATTGAGTCACGTACCACATGAAAGTATTGTTTTTTTTAGTTATTAGTTGACAAAACCACGTATTTTTACAAATAATATATAACAACAAACCGCTGACATAAATGTCATAATGATTTTACTTGGGCATACCAATTGGTTGAACTATTCAGTGACAAATTGTATGTGCGTTTTACATTGACGGCTTAGAATAGCAAGCAAGTTGCAGTTTGGTAAGTGACCATGCAATGTATCCAATTGCTAGCGATATTCACAACCGTCCTGTCATTTCTTGGTACGGCCGCTGCGAGCAGGCCGCGAACTAGAGGTACGACTGACCGTGCCGATGACAAATAGGGTCGATAAATTGTTGATGTATTTGATTATATTACATTTTTCTTTCATATTTTGACCTTTGTATCAATATCTTATCTTCATAAAGGTAAAACAATATATATAAATAGGTAAATAATCAGATCATATAATCATTTACATGCTAGTTACACAATAAAAAGTAAAAATAAAAACCCTAACTACAAAACTAAAACTAAAATTGCTACATTACAATGGGTACAACTTATCTTAACTAATCTTAACAGGATAAACATTTTACAACACTTACTCAAACAAGTACCCCCGCATTGTTCCTGGCGCAAAAGTGCCCATTAAGCTCACTGCGTTGCCACGCTGAACCGCAATGGACAGTCTTTGTGCCAGGAACCAACCAGAGCGGGGGTCATGACCCCTCTCATGCAGGCGGCGCCCCAACTCACTAAGAAACGCCTTTGCCTCCGCGCACCAACAGCCTGACGTCTCTACCGCAAGTGGGACGAAAATATAATTCGCAAGCCCAGCGTACTTGCCCTTTTTGAGCCAAGCTGCTTGCTCAGCAGCCGCTCCCGCTGATATATAAATTATATCGCGTATTATATTATTTTGAGCCTTTTACAATAACCGTTGTCAAAGGTTGAAATTGTTTTATTTAAATATGTGACCATCGCGGAAACGGCTGATAACATTATCTTTATTAAGGGTACAACTGTCCAAATAATTATTTGTTCATGTGATTCCCAGCCACAATTAAGATAATGTCGTTAATAAATTGCTTTGTTCATATTCAAATATATGTTTATAATTGACATTCTGTAGTTTATTATTTACAAACCAGATCCGACACGAAAGTAAGAAAAAAGTTTTCTAATTTATTATTAAACGACATAAAATGAAAACAAACAATATAAGGACTTAACTTAACTACCTATAAATAAAAAAATTGGCCTAAATCGCCGTCAGTGGGCAAGGTACCCAGAAGGCTGGCCGCATTCCCCCGTTGTATAGCTATACTTAAACGCTGTGCAAGGTACTGGCCAGCCTTCTGGTCGCCTGAGGTCTCTCTTAGGCGAGCCGCTAGATCTTTAAAAAGTCCATGTGCACTTGGCCCCCATGGCCCCAAGGTTTCCACACCAAACGCCGCAAATATGTAGCTGGTTCCTAAAGCAGCATATTTGCGGCGCTTGAGACTTTCGGCTAATGATGCCGCGGCGCCAGCAGCAACGCCGGTGACCGAAACATAGGACGGCGCCAGAGTGTCAACGCAGGTGGCGTCCCAAACTAGCGGCCGGCCCATGCTCCAGGGCACCAGCGTCATTCCGTCAGGCCTCTTGCCGTCGTCCCTGGCCAGACCGTTGGGCTCTAGGACGGCCGGTATTTTCGCGCTAACAAGGGCGCGACGGATAACATAATGTTTATAAAGATTAGATACATCGTCCAATGCGATATTTTAATCTGTATTTATTTCTTATTAAATGATAGATCGACTTTAATGTTTTTCTTAATATTCCGGCCTTATCAAATATCTATGGATAATAATTTATCGACGTAGCCTCCTCTCTAGTGCCGCATCATATGGTAGCGCTTTAGCCAATCACAGCGTGGCAAAGGCCCGACCTCGGAGACACCGAGACTCATTACAATTTCGCTTCGTTACAAATCTCTCTCTTTCATATATCTATGGGAGAAACAGTATGTTAAAGTTACGACCTATGAGTGATGTATCTAGGTATCACAACATTGTACCTTATTAATGATTAAACATATTGGTAGTTCAGTGGACATAAAACTAAATGAGCTAAAAAGTTTTTTTGAACTCATGGTTTTTTAACTGGTATAGCAAAAAAATTTTTTTTTTTGTGTTACACCGATTTAACTTTTTTGGTATAAGTCGACTGCAGTAAAAGTACATAAGAAACGGGAAAAAAATTGTTTTTTTTTTTGAAAAAAAATTTTTTTTTTAAGTTTTAACTATTAAATTATGACTATTTATTGGGTTATTAGTGTACCGTTTCATTTTTTGCTCCTATTACAGGCCACACCCTGTATACATAATATATTCTTGCTCTATATTCTATACTCGGTTTGGTTAGATATTTAAAAAAAGGTAAACAATCTTGCAGTATCTTTTTATTGAAAACTACAAGTAGAAAATAAGTTTTACCAAATATACGTAATATAACAAAGGAATACAGTGATTTACATTGTTTTGATTCATTAAGTACCTAGTTTGGATTTTTAAATACATTTTTCAATAAAAAGATAGTGCAAGATTTTTTACCTTTTTAAAATACCTAACCAAACAGAGTACAAGTGAGACAATTTTTACATTTTGTTTACAAGTGTGATGTTTGCGCCGGTAACCAATTACAATTATGGTCTCGTTTATACACTTTTCGACCCAGCGAATATTCGAGCCGGTAGCAGTCGAGCCAACGTATATTTTGACCGAGATTATGGGATGACAATCTCGGTCACAAATATACGTCGATTGTCCAATCGAAACATTAATTTTGATTTTAGGATACATTATTTCTACGATTTTCGACACAGCGAATATTCGATCCATAATAGCCACTCAATAGCTTTTGGTAACTGTGATTACCAGCTGTCACTCTTATTTTACATAGGAATAAAAGTAGCAGTTGAGCCAACGGACTTTAAGATACTCCTATAGTGCGTACGTATCTCAGTTCCGATTCAATAGTGACATACGAGGTTACTAAGAGTGGTGACAGTTTTCATAAGAACTCTACCTGAACTTCACTCCACAGAATGTGATATTTTTCTGCGCGAGTGCAAGACTGAATTTTCATAGTAGAGGAGAGTGGGGTACAGTGGATCCCTTTTTTTTTACAAATTTTGTAGTGGTGTTATTTTTATTTGTAATTTTCTAGATACCTTATTGTCCCACCTATGACCCCTAGAGGACACATTTTCCAGCACAAGTATATAATTTACATATAGCTTTAAAATCATTTTCATTATAAAAAAGTGAACTAAAGTTACCTCTTCAATCAAAAATCACAGAACTGTTCCTAGTTTGAGGTAAAAAAACCAAGAACAAGACTTTTCAGGTATAATTGAAAGTATCTTCCGTTATTTAGTTACTCCAATATTAGTATCACACAGATGAGCAAATTCGTGAAAAAAGAATACCGGATTATTAAAGCGATAAATAAAGCTAATGCAAAATATTCACAGTGCACCTTTATTCACTGTACCCCACTCTCCCCTATTTTTCTGCACAGTCTGGTTGGTACTGTATGCAGATATTTTCTCGCATAATGCATTCGCATAACATAGTTTGATGTTGGTGTTGAAATGTAGACCTCTTTAACTCTTGTCGGTTTCGATCACCGACACTCATGTAGAAAATGCTCACTTTCATCACTTGTATTCAGTAACAATATTTATTCGGCAAAACACAGCTCATAATAATGTCGAAAATTAAATAGTATATAAACATTATACTTAATTACAAATATATGAATGTTTCTTGTCACCAAGTTCAATACCATTTTCTTGAAACGTGTTCCGTTACATTTTCATTAGGTTCTTTCCGCTGAAGTATCTTCCCAATCTTCAACTGTATTTCAATATTCAACTGAAAAAATATGATTGTATAAATATAAGTATGGTTGTGAGATTAACAAGCCAAAGAAAAAGGCAAGTGTCATGATTTGGCAAGTAACGATTAAGTTAGCGTTTACTCGATACGTAAAGTAGGCGCTCGGCGCTTGATTCATGATGTACTGGAGCATCATGTGAGCGTGATAAAATGCTTTATGTATAGAGTAAACTCTAACGCTGAACAAAGTGTGCCCCGCCTGGAAAATGCCAGTGTTATGACCAGCCAGGTCAACAGATTTGACCCCGTGTGACTTTTTTTGTGGGGTGAGGTGAAACGGCGAGTATACGTTGAAGAGGCCCAAGTCCAATAATAAGAGCATTTTGACGAACTTAAAAGTGAAAACTTGTGATGGGAAATATCGAAGGAAACATTCATGTAAAATAATTAATAAGCATGAGAAATGGACTCCATTAATTAGGTATGTTTTTTTGATTCCAATCATTATACATAATAGTAGTTTATGCAACTGTACGTAATGCCTGATTACGTATAGTTGCATACACTACTTTATCTACACACATATCATAAGTGCTCTAAGATGCGTTCAGAAACAGAGCCTTCTCATACTTGGCTCTCGACTTTTGCGGCAACAGGTTGTTAGTTGCTGTCATAGCTGCATTGAGTATGTCCAGCGGAGTGCTCATATCGTTATCCAAGTCACTGCCACTCATTATCAAATAATTATCAATATTATCACAAAGTATTTACAACTTTTCACAATTTTTCACTTGTAAGGCAATAAACAAAAGGCAGGAATGGCACCGATTTGAATTTCTGTATTTTTAGGGTTCCGTAGCCAAAATGGCAAAAATAGAAAGGCCTTTGAAAATTATATGAAGGTTTATACATCTTATTGTTATTTACGCAAATCGTTTTCGAGATATCAGCTCTCAAAGTCTGAAAAATGTGTCCCCCCCCCTCTATTTTTAAAACTACGCGATATAAAATTCTAAAAAAAATATATGTTGTACACATTAATAAGCTCTATCAACGATTTTTGACTTGATTAAATTGCCTCCTATAGTTTTTGAGGTAGGTTGATTTAACTGTATTTGTTTAATAATAAATTGATAATGGTACGGAACCCTTTGCGCGCGAGTCCGACTCGCACTTGGCCGGTTTTTTTTAAATCATAGACTACCGAATGATGTCCCTATTCTTGTCACTCGATATGAAAATATCGTCCGATTGTTACTAAAAAATATACTGAATTAACTTATTGTGTTGATGACTGGCTGAATATTTATAGATACCAGAATAGGCACCCCACTTGAATCTGACAGCTGTTCCAAATTTAAAACTCATAACCTCCGGAAAAATCGTATATAATGTTAACTTTATGTATGTGCCAAGTTCTGATGGTGGGTAATGCTGGTCATTGTCTATTGTTTCTGGACGCATTTTAGAGCACTTAACGATATTTGTGTAGATAAAGTTGATTTAAAATTTTGAAATACGCCTCAATAAAGAAAGTTTCTGTGCTACTTTGTAATTTTATCACGTTTCCCCGACATAATTTAAAACATTCGACAAATTTAACACACAGAAAAATTCTTTATTTTGACGGTCCTAAGCCCGTGCAAGTAAGACGGAGGATTTGGGATCTAGTAAGATATTTTTGCCAAGTCATAATGATAAGTTGATACCCGATGCACATTACCGCCGCCGCTTTTCCAACCCGCCATGCCGCGTGCGATGACGTTTTAAATAAATAGTTGCCAGTTCGTGTGTTTTGCTAGTTATGCACATTGATAATGCGCGATGCGTCCAAATTTCCTGTTAGGTTTGCGGATAAGTTAAAACATTGGTATTTCAGTTTTTTTGTACCTACTAACAAAAAATGCTAGTATTCTGTAACTTGGACTACTATTACGTATGTTGATTTTTTGTACTGGTGAAAAAGTAACCCATGTATATATACATATATATACACATATATATATGTGGTCATATGTATATGTGGTCTGTCAAAAAAGTACCTATTACTGGAAAATAAACCTTGAAAATAAAATTCAAATTTCAATTACATTGGTGACAGACGTCCTTTCAGGACGCCTACACAGATCAGGGGATAAGGTTTAAATTTATCAACATTATTTATTTCTCATTTCTAATACCTACCCTCCATATACTTAACTTTAGTGGGTATACCTGCTTAGCCAATTTTGCTATTTGGTATTGTCGCTTATTGGAAAGGATGTCGATTAATTTAACCATACCGATAACTCTTTTCACAAAATAATTATTGCCGAGTGATTTAAAAATGCCACGAAGAAAAAAAACCTGTGACGAAATGGAGCTGTGGAAAAATATTATCCTGAATTACATGCCAAATTATACAATTATGTCACAGGGTGGATACGGCATACAAAAACTAAATCTGACATTTGTCTGTGCCTATGTGTGCGTACGGGTATGTTTGTATACGCGCAACTCGCACAATCACGCAACAGGGCTGCCTCAGATATGGCAGATTAACTAGTTGGTACTTAAGTAACAAATGAATATATACTTTAACCTGTACAATACACATTTACTAATTTCTAAGTTAGTATATAAATAACAGACTCACTTTCACCACAGAATAAGTAATTATAGCACATCTCCAACTCTAACGGAACAGAACAACGCAACCCAAGGAAACTATTGTTTTTCTCACGTCCAAGAAATATCACTTTTTTAACACCATTTTATCATTGTTACACGTGTCATCTACATAATAGTTACATATTGTGATAAACATTTTCATGTTAGTTTTAACATCTGCTTCGATAATATTGATGATGATTTTAACCAGCTTCGAGTTCCCTCGCACTTCCTCCAACTTCATCATCAGGCCTATCTTGTGGTATTTGACCCAACTGCTAATCCTAAAAAGCCAACATAGCATATCATTATCTGAAACCAACTCCGAGTTCCCTCGAACTTCCTTCAAGTTCATCACCAGACCCATCTTGTGGTATTTGACCCAAATGCTAATCCTCAAAAGCCAACACAACATATCATTATCCTTAACCAACTCCAAGTTCCCTCGCACTTACTCCAAATTCATCATCAGGCCTATTTTGTGATATTTGACACATGCTCACCAAGAGGATCCTAAAAAGCCAACAGAACATATCATTATCTCAAACCAACTCCGAGTTCCCTCGCACTTACTCGAAGTTCATCATCAGGCCTATCTTGTGGTATTTGACCTAACTGCTAATCCTAAAAAGCCAACATAGCATATTATTATCTGAAGCCAAGCCAAGCTCAAGCCAATTCATCATCAAGTCCATCTTGTGGTACTGGACCTAACTGCTCACCAAGAGGATACTAAAAAGCCAATACAACGTACAACTATCTCAAGACCTCTCCGAGTTCCCTCGCATTTCCTCCAAGTTCATCATCAGGCCTATCTTGTGGTATTTGACCTAACTGCTCATCCTATAAAGTCATCGTAGGATATCATTGTCTCAAACCTACTCCGAGTTCCCTCGAACTTCGTCCAATTTCATCATCAGGCCTATCTTATGACACGGAACCCAACTGCATACCAAGATAATACTAAAAAGCCAAAATAACATTTATTGATGTCAAATCAACTCCGAGTGCCCTCTTTGGTATATGACATTTAATATTTATAATTTATATAGTATTAAGTAGTGTGACTACTGGAGAAAAATAAAAAGTACAAATCAAAATATTTAGTTAATAAATAATTTGATTTGTGTTTTCACAATAATATATGTTAAATATTATTCTAACAATAAGTTTAGTGTCTCCCTGGCACAATTATTTGGAGTTTTCAAGAGATTTTTATCTATTTCTATATTGCATAAACAACCGCTTTTGATGACAAGGTCACATACCTAAAGACACCACATACCATAAGGTGAAAGTGCAAATAAAACATCATCATTTTACGTGTCCTCTATAGATACTTACCGTAAAATTTAATTTTTTTCATCGTTCTGTCGGTGGTATAAAAATATACATGTACATGCCACATTTAAGCTTTCTAGTTGATACTAAAGGTGCATGCAGACCAAAAGAGCATTCGCTGTTCTATCCCCCACTGTACGAAATCAACGAATCTCGTTTCGTGTAACGATCGAATTTCGTAGAGTTGGGGGTTAGAACAGCGAATGCTCTTTTGGCCTGCATGCACCTTAACGATCGCCGAGCTTAGCCACGGACGGACAAATAGACACACATACTGGAATATAAGGGACTGTGGGTTGAACTCCCAAATCTTTTTCTTATAATGAACAGACGGTCACCTTCATCATCATCATCACAGAGTTATTCACTTGTCGTTGGAGTATCTCCCAGCCCTCTCTTTCCCGTGCAAGATATGCATAACGTTTTCTTGTCGAGTTTTTTTGCCATGACAGTAAAGGAAAATACATTTCTTTTTCTTTATAATTGTTGAAATGGAAATACAATTTACTCTACTGTAGACTTACTAATTGAGCATAATTTAATCTAACAAGGTCGCAATTCTAACCTAACCTAACCGAAGCCACTTTGCCATAGCAGTGAATTACTGCTGACTTGCTGAGGTCGCAGTTGTATCCTAACCTAAACCACTTTGTCATAACAGTCAATTGCTGATAAGGTCGCAATTGTAACCTAACCTAACCTAACGTTGTAACCTAACTTACATTGATATAGTAGTGACTTACTAATAAGGTGGCAGTTCTAACCTAAGGCACTGGTCTCACCGCGAGCTATCGGTTAAAAAACACGAACAAAAGATACGCACTCCCGTGTAAATAAAAGATACACTCTCTTTTTAACCGACTTCAAAAAGGAGGAGGTTTACAATTCGTCGAAATCTTTTTTTTTTTTAATGTATGTTCCCCGATTACTCAAAGACGCGTGGACCGATTTGAAAAATTCTTTTTTCGTTTGAATGGGTATACCTTCTAGTTGGTCGCATTGTCACCGAATCCAGATCTGATGATGGGATCCTGGAGAAATCGAGGGAACTCTTCAAATGTTGTAGGCACACATGACATTTTTCATTTATTTTCGAAGACTATTCAAATATTTGCGTCTAGTCATGAACTTTTACGTTGGTGATCTGATGATGGAAGGTACAACTCCTTAGCAATTAGGAGTTGGGGGATAATTCTTTAAGTATAACATATTTCGTGTATTTTGGAAGCTATTTGAGTATTTGCCTTTAGGTGGTCATCCTTTCATGTTGGTGAGCTGATGATGAAAGGTACAACTCCTTAGAGATTAGGAGTTGGGAGACAATTCCTTAAATATAACATATTTCATGTATTTTGGAAGCTATTCGAGTATTTGCGTTTAGGTGGTCATCCTTTCATGTCGGTGAGCTGATGATGAAAGGTACAACTCCTTAGAAATTAGGAGTTGGGGGATAATTCTTTAAATATAACACAGTTCATGTATTTTGGAAGCTATTTGAGTATTTGCATTTAGGTGGTCATAGTCTCATGTTGGTGAGCTGATGACGAAAGGTATAACTCCTTAACTATTAGGAGTTGGAGGATAATTCTTTGAATATATCTATTTAAGTGTTTGCTTAGTAGTTATGACATGTTGGTTAGCGGTAAGTGATTCTTTAAATAATATAGGCATGCTAAGGCTGTTACCTATAATCTTTGAAATTATTCATACTTGCTGATGATACAATGTATATCTCCTTGATAATGGGATAATTCTTTGAATATAACAACTGTCATACATTTTCGAGATCTATTTAAGTGTTTGCTTAGTAGTTATGACATGTTGGTTAGCGGTAAGTGATTCTTTAAATAATATAGGCATGCTAAGGCTGTTACCTATAATCTTTGAAATTATTCATACTTGCTGATGATACAATGTATATCTCCTTCATAATGGGATAATTCTTTGAATATTTAAGGTATCCAGTTCAGGTTTTCTGGCCTATTACAGTGCAGTACATTCTAATTATAAGTATTTAGAGCATACTAAATAACGATTTTACACTACTAAAAAGCAAAAAATTGGCTTGGCACCGACTTCTAAGAAATCTGTAGGGTACCTAGCCATAATATTTTATTTCAATGAATAAGGTAAAAGGTTTAAAGGTTTGTGTAGGAAATCCTAAGAAGTAGGAACTAAAATTATATTTCACTTTTTAGTTTGGGCGAATTTTTGAAGGCGGTTTTATTTTTATTTTAAAATATTTTATATTTACACGGGAGTGCGTATCTTTTGTTCGTGTTTGTAGCCGATAGTTCATAGCTTAGTAGCTCGCGGTGAGACCGATGCCTTACCTAACCCACTTTGTCCTACCCAGTTCTAACCTAACCTAACGTACTTTGATACAGTAGTGACTTACTAATGAGATGGCAGTTCTAACCTAACCTAACGTACTTTGATATAGTAGTGACTTACTAATGAGATGGCAGTTCTAACCTAACCTAACCCACTTTGTCCTACCCAGTTCTAACGTAACCTAACGTACTTTGATATAGCAGTGACTTAATAATGAGATGACAGTTCTAACCTAACCCACTTTGTCGTAGCAGTGAGTTCCTAATGAGATCGCAATTGTTCTAGTCTAACCTTACCCAGTTTGCCACAGCAATAATGAACGGTAGTCAAGATCGTTGTTCTAACCTAACCAACCAATCACCTCATCTTTTTCTTAACATTGTCTTATTACATATCGTTATAATAAGTATATGTACCAAACCCAATCTACCATAATAGATAATGCATTTCTGCCTAACGTAAAATATATGTATGTGAAGTACGTTTCGGAGAGTTGTATACACGGTGTTACGTCAGCATTCCGAAAGATTTTAATGCTGGATTCCTGACCATATTTAGAGTCTTTAATGTTATATAAAATTTCCTGGATTCGGCTTGGTTTCAGAGATAATCAACCTTTTTTCGAAATAAGTTTTTCGACGTAACTCGTCATTTAACTTCTTTTGAATTACAATGCTACCACAATGTGTTCTAATATTACCACACCTTTTGCCTGACAATCAAAAAATACGAATAGACTTGACGAAATAACCTGTACCTAAAAAAACAATTGAAATAAATAATTTAAACAAATTGTTGTTATGATAAAAAGTACTGGAAATGTTAAAAAGTATTCAAATCGGCCTAAAAAAAAGAAAAAAAATTTTTTTTTGGTGGAATTGACATAAATATTATGAGACATAAGGTCTCATAATATTTTGTGTTTATTTTGATGTCTAGAATGCATAGTTAAAACCTTTGGCAGTGCTCGCGTAACACCGTGTATAATTATGTACCTATGCCAAAAATATGGACATCCAATTTCTGCGAAATAACACATGACCTAAATAATAATATGCCAAAATAGTTTCTGGCAAAGTAATATTCTAAATATTGTTTACAAAAATTGATTATGCCAAGTCTCTTATAACATAAGCGTTTCGAAAAAAAAATGCCATGTAGAGGGAGCCCTAAACAGACAGAGAGACAGACAGACATACAAACAATGATTTTGAAACTTTACAAAATAAACACACCGTCAGGTGGGCATCAAGTCATGTGGTAATTCTTTATGTATGTCATAAGAAAAGTTATAGTAACTGTACATTGCAAGCACTGCACATCCCCCCGACAGCATTAAATATAATTGCTGTACCCACGATCACGCTGACTTAATACACTTATTTTAATTACTTTATTCGTTAACGTTTATACGTCCGTAGCTGATACTCTTCATGCGTTAGTTTACAGTAAATTATATCATAACCATAGATCAGTGATTTTATTTATCACATCCACCATCAAGAATGGGGCAAGTGTTGGGCTCGGTAACTTAAACTCAGATCACATCATCAGTCTATAATTAGTCCACTGCTGGACAAAGGCCTCTCGTATTAGGTACCTAAGCATACGGACGCATTAGGAAGTAAATACCCATAATCACTACGCAGGGCAAGCTGTTGCCCATCATCCAATATTCAATAAATAATGGTCAGTGACACTTCGAATCCCTTATTTGACTATTAGGGCACCCAAGGGAAGAGTTGGGGTGGTAACAAATGTATTTCTATTGCCGTCACCACACGGCCACTCAACTTATACTCATTACATACCATTTTACAAGAATCAGTTGTGAAATTCAGACGGATGCAAAATAATATTTTCTGAATCAGAGTTCGCTTGTTATAATAAGAATTGTTTCCCAGCGGAAATACTCTAGATCTTTAAGTTCAATGGGTTCAAACAAGTTTTAATTTCTTAACACGCCATGTGGCCAGCACAAAAAATATTTTAACTACCTACCTATTTGCAGAAAGTACATTTTAAAATAAATATACAAAACCTTGCCTATCAATAATTATGTTTACACATAGGTAAGTAGGTGACTATCAAATTTGCTCAGTGTATTTTACAGGGATCTGTTACGAATTGAAACGATCACATGTACAAAAATCATGCATTCAAACAAAGAAAAACAGGTGGGCAGGCAAATCGACAGGCAAACTATAACTTTCAGCCAGGCTATGAACAGGCACAGAGACGAACAGACAAACAGATCTTCTGATTTCATTAACGTGGAGGTTTATTTAGTTTTTAGGTCATGAAGACTTCAAATTTGAGAATTTAGGTATTCAGTTTAAATCAACGTTTTCTTCCGTATGGACCAACAGACACACAAACTTACTAGGAAGTGATACGTTGTTTCCTGTAGTTGATTTTTATACGTATATAATAATTATGTATGTATTATGAATTAAAAAACGCACCAAGTGCGAGTCGGACTCCGTACCACTATCAATTTATCATAAAAAATACAGTTAAAACAACCTATCA
>JALPQI010026118.1:0-12289 GCA_025490895.1 Thaumatotibia leucotreta | reverse complement strand
AACTATATATAATAAGTTACCACACACTTTTAAGAGCCATAATTTGAGTAAATTTAAGACATTGGTTAGGACATGGCTTAAAGATAAATGTTATTATAGTTTTAATGAATTTTGAAATGATTAGTTTTGTTCCGAATGTAAATATTGTAAATTTAATTTATTATTCCTGACATAATATTATTGTTAATTTTTTTATTTGTTTATATTGACATATCCTTCTAGATTAAATTGCCATTGTATAATATAATAGATAATATTTTGTAAATAACAATATGAATTATTAGCATGTTATACGTATGTACGCCTGAAAAGGTAGAAATTGGTGATTCTTTTAAAATATAGCAACTGTAACTGCAAATGTAACCCAATCTCCACATACGTTAATAAATTTCATTTCATTTATTGCATATCATACAAAATTAGAATCTGTAGGCCTACGATGATTCCGTGTTTATAATACGCGTAAAAAGGACGATAAGCGATAAAAAACATTATGCCAACTGATCGGCACATTTTTTATACATAATAAAAATTTTCTTCTTTTAAAACCTTCCAAGGATCAGACGATTTTGAAATTACATACGTAATACAAGCATACCTACTACCCATTAAAATAGTTAATAAAGCCTCATTAAGAGTATAATATAATATATATGTCAGCCTCCGTAACCTAGTTGGTAGTGACCCTGCCTATTACGAAGCTGGAGGTTCCGGGTTCGAATCCCGGCGAGGGCATTATTTTGTGTATTTATTGATCACAAATATTTGTTCCTTGGTCATGGCTGTCTATGTATTTAAGTATCTATCTATTATATATATCATCGCCTAGTACGCACATCACAAGCCTTAATTGTGCTTACCGTGGGACTAGGTTGATTTGTGGAAGATGTCCCGAGATATTATTATTTATAAATAAATTCAACACACACAGCTGAAGTCTCTCTCTTATGAAGAAAGATTAGTTAAGTTGGGCTTGACAACACTGCAAAAGAGGCGGGAACGAGGAGACTTGATCGAGACTTTCAAAATCATTCACGGATACTACGACTGTCCTGAACTACTCGACCTGTTCAAACGAAACTCAAACAACACGCGCACAAGAGGACACAACCTGAAACTAGTAACAACAAAGCACAAAACAAATATAGGAAAAAACTTCATTGCAAACAGAATAGTACAAGCTTGGAACAAAGTTGTGAACTCTACCAGTGTTAATCAGTTCAAAAATAGACTTGATAAACTATCCAAACAGTGAAATCGTGTTATGTGAACTATGATTTAGACGTACCAGCTTTAGCTGCCTGTCTAAAATAAAATAATAATAATAATAATTTATTTATTTAATATAACTAATTATAGGCTTTATCAAGTTGTAGTATGTAGGTACATACATTTACAAAAAACCCAATACTGAAAATCTCTTTGGCTTTAAGTAAATACAATACATTTACAATATTGACACAAAATATAGACTGCCAATAATTAATTATAATTAATGCATTTCCCAACAACGAAAAGGTTATGCAGAGTTGTCACTTCGTATGCATTTTAACATGCCTATTATCAGAGGTCGTGCATTTGGTTATCTTAACGAGCGCAGCTAGAAGGCGGAGTGAAAAGAAACCAAAGGGTCGCCCTTTCATTACAATTGCTAATTTTATATTCTACGTAAGAGAAAAAGTGAAAACACATGTATTATAAGTGTTATAACACCCTTGATTATAATCTTAGAAAAGTTCAAGTAATAGGTAATTAAGTGTTTTACTTCTTAGGTAGATATTTGGTAGCTAACTATCAAAATGTAATCCCTTTTAGAAATTTAAATAATATTAATTGTGTAACAAACGCGGGACAAAAGAGGTTTGTGTTTATTCCTGGTGATTCAGACAGGTGCTTGTAAGTGGGTTTTTCTTTTAATTAAATAATCAGTTAAGGTGCAGTCAGACCAAACGTGCATTCGCTATTCTATCCCCCACTCTACGAAATCAACCAAATCACGTTTTGTGTAATGATCGAATTTCGTGGAGTAGGGGGTTAGAATATCGAATGCTCGTTTGGTCTGAATGCACCTTTATAGCATTAACAAATGGGCTTAACTGCTTAAAAAAAATCAAATATCCAATCAAGTCAAAATAAAAAATATATAATACTTTGTTAACTTCGCCGACAAATTGTTTGAGTTCTCTGTAAGCATCACGTTTTAAAGAAAATCCAGTAATAGGCAGTATCTCCCCACAGAAACACAATGCTTAAATTTTCGACGATTCGAACATTGACATAATTTTCTCAAATCCAATTCTCATAATGTAAAACCATTGTTACATAACGCAAAATATTGGAAAGTGTAATTCTCCTCTCATTGGCATAGTTTTCGATCTCGGCGGGAGGACATTTGGACCAAATTGGCGGAGGTCCGCCCCAGCGGGCACGATAACGAGCCTCCATTCCGAATTCAAATTTCATGCCGCCGCGCACGCGCTGGCTGCGCCCGCGCAGTTTGCTGTCATTTGATGCAGTATCTTCATTATAATATATCATTGGATCATCATCATCATCTTGTCAGCCGAAAGATGTCCACTGCTAAACATAGGCCTCCCCCAAAGAATTGCCAAAATGACCGCTCCTGAGCCACCCGCATCCAGCGAATTCCTGCGACCTTCACCAGGTCATCAGTCCACCTTGTGGGGTGCCTACCCACGCTGCGTCTCTGCGTTTTGATTGCTATGATTGGATAGCAATAGCGAATATGCAGAGAGATTGGATTGGAGGCGGACAGGAGCGGAGATGTGCAAAATTAACCAATTACATTCTTCAAATTCAAAATTCGGCCAATTTTGCACATCTCCGCTCCTCTCCGCTTCAATGGAGCCCAGCCTTATAATCAGAAGTAATCTAGATGGTTAAGATACTGGCAATATTCCGTGTGCTATGTCGCTTGGTTTGACAGACCATCGAAGCGTACTTTCCAAACAAATCACAATCGCTTTCTATTGTAACCACTGTAAGGATTACGACCACCATCATCGATCTAAAAGGGCCCAAGCGCCTGTAAAATTGCAGGCACTTTCGACTTTTATCTTCTAGACTTTACGGCTACCATGACGCGATCAAAAAAGGCGCAGGACTGTGAAAATTACAGGCATGTTCGACCTTTCGCTTCTAGACAGGGCTATGGTGTCATAAAGTGTATCCGGCATTGGTTTTGTGGTTACGTTAGTTCAGTTTCACGGTCTGACCGAAATATGGGCATGGCTATACCTAAAGTTGGACAATAGTGACAGACACCTAGTTATACGCGTTAAAGTAAAAGAGAGAAGCCGCCAGTGTTGAACACTTAAATCTTAGAAGCATCCAATTGAAGAATATGACTAATATTTTAAAAACAAACGGGTCTATCGTGTAAACTTACGTTTAATTATATCCTGACGTTTCGGGCATGACGCCTTCAGTCTGCCTGCGACCACGTAAGTTTCCGCGATTAAAGACCCGTTTGTCTTTAAAATATGAGTGATATTCGTGAAAATTTAAATTAATAAAAGAAAATGTCAATTACGAAACAAATTTCTTTTAAATAAAATTATAACGAATCCTATATATACCTATTATCATTTGCGTCCTTTGTAGGTGATACAAGAGATGGCTTAAAAAAAGAAAAATATGAAATTAAACGAGTAGCTGCATATGTTTTAGCAACCTACTAAACCTACTCCTAAATAAATAACTATTTATAAGAAATGCAAGCATTTTGAGGAATAAAAAGCAGAGCGTTACTTGGTAGGGAACACTGTGTATTTAGCCAGACAAAGTTAGGCATGACAGGTAATTTTGTGGCATATGACGGCAGCTAAAGATGTGAGATGACGTTGGGCTGACCTTGAGTTCTGGCTTATCACGTCCATTATTGGAAACTGCTGACGAAGCCACGCGAGCTAACAGTGACGATGACGAGCAATCATCACGCTTCCGCGATTTCGGAGTTTCGGAGACAATGCCGTGTAATCTCACACTTAACCTTCGTTCGTAAATCTGGTAGGTATACATTAATTATAGGTCAGTGTCAATTAATTATTGATTAATTAGGTAATTAACCCGGCGGGAGTGTGGCAGGGTATCTCATACCCTGTGTTTGACTTATGTCAATATATTTAGAGTTTATTTTCGTTTAACTTTTTTTTCACCACACTCTCGCCGGGTTAATAATCATGAAATAAAACTATGAAACGGATAGATTTTTATTTCTTTTTTAGTTTGTTTACTTTTCTTTTGTTATTTTGTAATTGTAATTTGTTTAAATGCTAAATAAAGTGCATGAAAACTGATAAAGGTGCATTTAGATCAAACGAACATTCGCTCATTCTATCCCTCACTCTACGTAATTCGTTCGTGACACAAAACGTGATTCGTCGAAATTCGTTGATTTCGTAGAGTGGGGGATAGAATGAGCGTACATATGCTAGTTTGGTCTAAATGCACGTTTATATCGCGTATAAGTATTAATTACATCCCGATATTTTTAACATAGGTGAGGCGGTCTATGGGTGAAACGGCCTGATATCATTAATTAATTAATATATTGAACAAATGCATGTATGATAACTACTTATTACTTACATTCGTTCAATTTATTTTTACATAGATACCTTACCTAAAACGTCAACAACAATTCTGAAGACTGAAATACTTGCACGTCCAGCAAGCGTGGACAATTACCTAAACAGGCATATTTACACGGTACGTCTCGTCCTCATTTAGTGAATAGAACTGACAGATTGTATTAGAAAAATACAGTGCAGAGAGCGTAAGATATTCGCGCTATGTGAAAGCGGTGCGTGAGCGCAGTTACTCGTCGCCATCTCTTACGGACTGTGATCGTTGCTCCTTTATTGTGTCATGCTTATGTTGCACACGATAAACAGAAGCGAACATAAGATAACACGGAATAATAAAACGGTTGTTATGATGTGAGAAAAATGACATGTAAACCAGACGATAAAACATACCCATTAGGTATTTGGTGACAAAAAGTTTCATCATAATTTCTTTGGTCTTAAGACCAAGTTATTAAGTAATTTATTTTGCTTATACAATATTTTAATAAAATTATCATTGTTTGTGTGGTGATGGGTTACGTATGTACCTAACATTTAACCAGTACGTAGCTGTTATGGTCCAGGCATTTACTCGTAATGTAGTTTAAATATGTACTTAGTTGTACTTTTGTTATTAAAGTAATTTAGTTTCTTAGGAAATCGGTTCGCTGTAGGGAATGCCGTTGTAAACCAATTAATAGTATGTTACGCAGACGCTAGATCGCATCAATATACGAACTACAAACGTAGATGCGAAAACGGATCGGTACCTATTGCAGGTGAGAAAAGATTTCATGTTAATTAATATTCACTGTTCACATTCATTAATATTCAATATACACTTATTCTCAATCAGTGTCATCTCCAAATGAATGATAAAAGGTTTAACTTTCCGATTCACGAATATCGTCTTTAAATTATGCGAAAGTAAATCGCGCTTTCTTTCGCCGTTTCGCTTTAAATTAGCAATAACTTCCAATCCTGCTGACTGCTATTTGTTTTTACTTTTTACCAAAACACTGCAAGAAGTCCGCCGCCATATTTCACGTCGCGGTGCATTCCTCCGTTGCAGTGCGTCAACTGCACCGGTGTCATATTGCATTTTTTAGTTTTCGTTGCATTTTCTACAGGAAATATACAGTATGTATCACCTCGTAGAGCCAAGAAAGAAACCCATTAATATTTAGATCATACTAAACAACTTTTACTATGGGACAAAACTCGAATTCGCGAAAAAAAAATTAAGCGAAAGGCAGCTAACTGTCTTTGTCGCACTAATATGCAAGAGTGACAGAGAGGGAAAACTACGATACGCTACTAAGCGCTAGCGATTGGCAACTCGGCTAAGCATCCTGTAGTTTTATATACCGAGGTGATTATGGTAATAAATAGGTACTTCTAAGTGTAAGTATCGCCATAAAAAAAACTTTCAAGAATAAATGGACAGGGGTTCCTCAAGTTAGTATCCAAGTTATTTCCAAATACTATCAATAGTTGGTGAGTCAAAATACACTGAAGCGAATTCATTGTTTTTTAAAACAAATCGTAAATGCTTGAATGAGTGTAACGTTTGTAGAGTCGTGTTCGGCGACCGTCCATTGTTTCGCGGATTTACGAGCCCTGCGCGGGCGCAGACGCCTCGAGTTTCAACTGTTTCAAGCTTCGTCAAAACATCGCGTCACCTAGAACCCTGTGCCTACCATTATGCTTAGCACATTGATTGGTGTGGCAGTATCTCGCCGCGAGATAGTCTTTTGTTAATATAGCTCGTGAAGGACGGGAGATCTATCTCGCGGTGACATACTGTCGCACCAATCATGTGCTAAGCCTGCATGAGTTTGCGTGAGTTTAACGGAGACTTACTTTCTATCCATCCCGCTCAGCTCACGGCGGCAGGTCAGCTAGTATAGGCATAGTAAAGGCTGAGCCACACCAGGGTGCTTAGTCAAGTTGCCAATCGCTAGCGCTTAGTAGCGTATCGTAGTTTTCCTTCTCTGTCACTCTTTCATATTAGTGCGACAAAGACAGTTAGCTGTCTTTCGTTTACAATTGACGATTAAGCGCTAGCGATTGGCAACTTGGCTAAGCGCCTAGGTGCATGAAAGTCCACGTGCGCGTCTGCGTGGCGTGGCGTATAGCGTCAGAAATACCATAGTAGATAGCTCACCGCTTGCACGACACGCAAGCGGTATGCCATCTAATATGACATTTACATACGCTACAACGTGCACTACACAGTCCACGCATACGGGCACGTCCAAGTGCTGCACACGCATCCGTTGTGACTTCGCCTTAAGCAGCTAAGAAGAACCCAACACGGTAGCCATTCATAAATAACGTAAAATTTAAGTATCATACAGTTTTATGTTATGACTTATACTGAAAGTTTTTCCATATTAGCAAATTTTCTATTTTTTGTAAGCATTTTCTTTAATTTATAGCTTTCTAGTGGCCCACCCTAATTTTAGTTGGCCTATAAGAAGCTTTTGATTTGAAATAATTGGCATAAATAATATCTTTTTTTTTCTGACATTAGTTATTTTTTTGGCGCTTGCCAATTAAGAAAACTATAAAGACAATTAACAGTCTATAAGCTATCTGATGATTGGACTGACTGTATCTAGTACAGTAAATTATAGAATTATTGCACTTAATGAATTGATGTCACGAATGGCAAGAGAGCGGGACCATAACCCTCGTAATGCCAATGTCATAGTTAGAGCGCTTATCGGCGTGACGTCACGCTGCGCCGGCGACGCTGTTTTTTTATTAAGCACTAGGGTGGGTCACAGATGTATAAAGAAAAAAAAAGTATTTTTTTTACTGGGCACAGTTGTAAATAGTTCCGTAATTAGGTCGACAAAGAGTGTGCAAAATGATTTAGACATCGGAATTAATTTTCTGCCTCCGAATCTAATATAATGATTTCATAGAAACTTCAGTACCTACATTTTGTACTGAGCACAGGTGATATCTATGTTTTTACTTTTTCTTGCAACATGACCTATGTTTGAGTATTGTGTTTACCTGGAAATAGCTTTTCTATAGTTACGGAGCCAAAAGAGACTACTCAAATCCGGAGGCAGAAAACTTTAATTACAAAAATAATAAAAATAAGAGTGATAATCAAACATCAAATGGCACCGTTTTGTAACTGTGCCCTCCAGAAAATCGATTTTTTTGAAAAATGACCCACCCTATTAAGCACCCTCTGTAATATCTACATAATACTGTTTAGTGTCAAAGGGATGTTTAAAATGACGGGGTTCGTTGTGGATACTCAAAAAAAAAATCGTAATTGTGATAAAACTTTAAAAAAAATCTGCTTCTAACTTAACTCGTATGCCTATTATGTTATAGTCTAGCTCATATAAATGGCTTCTAACTCTTGATAATCACAGACAGTAAAACCATACATTACATTATTCATCAACAGTTATCTAAAAGTATGGTCTATCACTTTTTTAGCACTGAATAGAGTCGCAAAGTGATAAACCACATCTTTTGTTGACTCTTGACTTGATTAATAATGTCATACACATGAAGAAATGTTGCTACATCTAGTTCAACATGGTCTGTGGTGTCAACCACCGGCAATCTTGTAGGATTATAGAGATTGATCGACACCGTTCGATGCCTTCCTACCAGATAAAAAACGATGCGTGCGCGCAGTAATTGTCCATTTTAATTATGTTAAATGCTGCCCGCCGCCGAGAAATGGAGAAATTGATCTCTGTCTTTCCAAGATGTTAGTAAGATTTCGCGCTATTGTGAAAATCTTTTGATTTACCGAGCAAAAGAAAACAAGTACCAGTAATCTAGCTTTTATAGCCTCATCTGCACATTTTCGGGTTAGGCAGCTAACATGAGGTTAATCGGTTAGCAGTGCCAAAAATCTATGATTTAACCACTTGTTGACATAACCATCGGAAGATCAGCGCTGGCTCACGCCAGCAACATGCTGAGATGAGACCATTTCGTGGCACCTTTTCTTTTTTTTCTTTTGTGTACTGTCTTATTTACTTCGTCCTTTAAAGTGTGTCATGAATAAATTAATTAATTTCTATTTCATTTTTGACATAACCCCATATTGGCGCTTTAACCCAAAATCGTTATTGCGGGACGTATTTTTTGCAAAGAATTAAGCCAGAATTCGAATATTGTCGTAGGTGTATATGGGACATACAGATTTTTTTTGTATGAATTATAGATCAAAACAAACCTTTCCTGTGGACATATGAAAGTTGAGGGCTCTAGAATCTAGAACCCTAATTTTCTTATTGGACGAATAGAAACCGATAGGTGCCTTCTGATTCGTAAGAATTATGTAGTCGAATCCAAATTTGTATATCCCAGAACTAACCGATAACTTTCGCAATGTCCACAGGAAAAACGCCCGATTTTGCGACCGCTGTAACCCATCTCGATTCGCGTAGATGAAAATTATTATGAATTTGAAAACATTATGTCTATTTAAGTATTATAGGTTCTTAGTCCTTTTTCATCAAAGACAGTTTCCTCACAGAAGTGCGACAAAAGTACCTATGTCTTACTCTCTAAATATCAATTTAATTCTCAAATCATCGTCATAACCTAAAAAAGCACAACTCACAACGCGGCTTTATGCCACAATGCTATTCAATTCAAAACAACCATATTTCATAAAACTCACCTAAATTTATTTATCCTAAACTAAGTAGCAACTATCAAACACATCACTGTCAGCTGACTACTCTATCCGGCATTTCTGCCGTGTCGTGTCGTGTCGTGTCGTCCCGGACGTACCGCCGGCGCGGAGTCGCGACGAGTACTGGGACTGCTCCCGGTTTTAATGCGAGAGGGAACCACGGGAAGGTCAAGTTCAGACTTGGCGATATCCAATATCCATTACGTCGACAAACAGTGAGAGTATCTCAAGTGTTTTTGCGTAGGTTTCGCATGTTTGTATAGTGTTTTCATTTTAAGTACATTGACAAATACTCATCATAAGTTTTGCAAATATAGGTGTGGGTCAGAAAGTTTTTAAGAGGAATTCTTTTGTCGTCAATTAATTCGCCTAATCCTATCGTAAAAGTGAAATCTATAATTAATTTGCTTGAAAATATCAATTCTTCGATGCTCGTGGTTATACTTATCTGGTAAATTCTTAATCAATCTTGAGCTTCATTTTGTAATAGTGAACCTTTTTATAAGAACCCAGTTCACTATAAGTATTTCATTATATCATAAATACCTGTTTCACATTTTGTAATAGCATTTTTTCTGTAAGATGTCTTATGTAATAAGCGACTCGGATGGGTGCTACTGTTTTATAAATATTACCTATTTAATTAAACAATCAGTATAAGTCTAAACTACCCTATACTTACCTGTATTTTATATTAATGCTATTTTTAACACACTGAATAGCTGAAGAATTTATAAACATAGTACACGTTAACTAAATTAGCTTTGTACAATATTATTCTATTTTGGTTCCCTTCAGCATCGCGGGACCACAGCATCTGCCCGGGAATCAATCTCCGCGCTCTCTCTCGCTCCCGGCCCTCTCCCCACAGGGGTGAAAGGGAGGGGGCAACCCTCATCGCGCAAGTCACCCCTCGGGGCGAGATGCACTCAGAATCAATAACACACGTGATGAGGACGGATGGTAATCACGTGTTCAACAATTTGTGTGAAGTTTAATAGTGCCGGAGGAGCTTTGATGCGATGGTTGCTATTAATATGCTCATTAATCCTCAGATAAAAATATATTCCTTGAAATAACGGAACGAAAGGTAGACAAGCGATTCCAGCTCGATATGCGCGCAACAAATATGAACAAATTTTCATATCATATTAATTTGCCTGCAGCCACTTGCACTTGCACAATCGTTCCCACTTTACGGGTCCACATTGGCACTTATACAATTTTTTCTTCGAATTTTTTTACTCATACCGTTTTTTACTCATAATCATCATTACTCCGAAAATTTTATCTCATACTTTTTTTCTTACTAAAAATTATACTTCTACCTACAATGTTCATAAAGATTTTTATTTCGAAATTTTATCCTCCTACAGTCGTCAAGTAGATTAATCTATACCCATAAAGTTATTTGAAATAAATTGTTTATTTATAAACATTTTCCCATTAGGTTCACCCTGTTGTGGCATAATTCTTTTATGAATAATTCTATATGATATAAACTATGTACTTAGTCACAATGGGCTTTGTGCAGAAACGGTTGTGGTATACTCAACTTTAGCATATTTCGTTGTGGCAGATTTCGAGTTGTTCGAATATTATTCGAGCATAATTTCGATGCTCCTATTTATGATGAGGCATAATCTGGATGTGCATAAAAAGTATCGGCATAGTTTGTTTTAGCATAACAGAGAAGGAATAATTACAACCTATCAATGTAATCGAGGTAGTAGTAATATTCTGTACGTTACTTACTGTGTTACTGAGCTGAGTACTTTCTAGGTTGCTAAAAAAAAATAACCTCGAAGACTAAGGCCTTAGTCTTCTAACCTAACCTATCCGAGTCGGATCTGCCCCGGAAGGTTTTGTTCGCTCGCTTCGCTCGCTTACTGCAGAAGTTTTCACCCTCACAACAAATTTAATATGCCCAAAAAAAATATGCAAATCTAATTTCTGTCTTATGACACTCGGCGTAAATAATGATAAGCCAAGATAGTTTCGGACAAAATAATGTTCGAAATATTGTTATTTAAGCCAAGTGATGTTTCTGCCTCATTAAGATTATGCCAAAATAGATTATGCCAAGTCTGTTATGACCTAAGTAAGCGTTTCGGACAAAAAAGTTATGCCAGATAGAGGGAACCCGTTTAGTAGGTACAGTACTCTGCCACAACCTGATTTGTGCAGGTAGCTAGTGTTTATAGTAATAGTACGATTTATATTTAATTAAACAAAAATAATTCATACATAAAACTAGTACAGATAAAAATAAATATAACATTAGAGTATATGGCATAAAATAAGTATAGTGAAAAATTATATAATCATAAAAGTTAGTACTAAAAATATTATGAAAAACGACATTATGAACATAAATAATTCTAAGTAATGATAATTATGAACAAAGATTACTTCTAAATACCGATCATTATGATGTAAAATTGTATAAGAAACATTTTCGGAGTTCCAATAATCTAAGTTGCAATTTTATAAATACTTTGGCGCACCCCCACTTTACCAGTGGTTGCCCGTCTTCGTTGAATAGATTATAGTATTACATTACCTTACAACAAGTTATTATTCCGTGATTAAAATTTTCACTGGGTAGTGATATACTTTTATTTTTCAAATAAATATAGTGCTTCTATGTAAGTAACACAAACTCTTAACTGGAGATTGAAATCAGTCCTTATTTACTTAAAATTCTGGGTCCCCTTTAATATGCCTAATATTAATAGTCCTAATATGAATTCGCATAACGGATTTGGCATAAATAATTAAGCATAATATTGAATAGGCAAAATAATAAAATTCCATAATGCTTAATACGCATATTACTGATTATGCATAATTGAAATATGCATAACATTATTAAATATAACGTTATTCATCCTAATATGGATTAGCATAAACTTAGAAATCAAGCGAATGAGGCAGATCAGGGTAAAACCAAGACAGTAAGGTTAAGTTCAAAAGATTAATAAGCAGGAGCAACAAACCGAAGTTGAAGCCT
>JALPQI010026117.1:0-19801 GCA_025490895.1 Thaumatotibia leucotreta | reverse complement strand
AACCCACAGACGACTTACCATGGTAATTTCACTGTCTGATTAATTAGAAATTTTGTTAATTAGATGGTTATGACCAGGGCCGTATTTAGAGGTTGAGAGGCTTCGGGGCAACAAAGGAGTGTAGGCCCCCTGGGCCCCAATATTTTCCAAATAAAGTAGACAATTTTTTTCAGTCAAGTTTTTCAATAAATATTTTTTTGTGGAAACAAGTATACATTATTTTATTATTTAACAAACATATAAATATAATCGGAAACGAGAATTATCTGAAATTAATGTTTACCGTTAACGAACGAAATCTTTCGAGCATTTTTCGCCGAAAAATCGTTGACGATTTCGCTGAAATACTCAAACAAAAAAAATACTAGTGTTCTTACTAGTTGGAATTAGATTTTTTTTTCGGAATCTATATTGTGGGGGCCTCTTTTGTGGCCCCGGGGCTGTAGCCCCGGTTGCCCCCCCCTAAATCCGGCCCTGGTTATGACCAATTGAATTCAACTCTCTTCCTTACCTTACCTAGGTACTAGTCAAAATCGATGGAAGAGACCAGAGGCCGGTTTCTCGAACGCTTGTAACTTGTAATACAAGTGTAAGTCTTTTTTTAACACTATTAATTAGATAAGGACTTCCGCTTGTATTACAAGTTACAAGCTTTCGAGAAATAGGTCCAAGAGGCCGGTTTCTTGAACGCTTGTAACTTGTAATACGAGTGGAAGTCTCTTTTTAACACTATTAATTAGATAAGAGGCCTATTTCTCGAAAGCTTGTAACTTGTAATACAAGCGGAAGTCCTTATCTAATTAATAGTGTTAAAAAGAGACTTCCACTTGTATTACAAGTTACAAGCGTTCGAGAAACGGGCCCAAGGACTTGCTCTTGTATTACAAGTTACAAGCTTTCGAGAAATAGGCCACAGTAGGTACCTGCTACAGTCGCCATCAGATATATCAGAAAGGTCGCGGTGTTCAATAATATCTGAATATGCACTCTTAACGCCATGTCAATAGAGGCGTGATCAGATGTTTGTGAGCATCCTGGCCGCTCCGTTATATCTGATGGCAACGTACCTTCAATCATACGAAAGTAACCGATAAAACAATGATATGATGTACATTGTACATACCTAAAAATGCGCTAAAGCAAGTTCAGCTAGTGAGCTTCGTAGTCTCCAACGTAGGTTCTTTTAGTTAGAATAATACTTGGAAACTACGATGGATCATCAGGCCATTACAAATAACACTACTTAGGTAGGTATATTTGGAAACTCCAATGTGTCATTCATTGTAAGGTCTGTGAGATCTTCTTCTTCTTCTTCTTCTTCGTGTTCCTAAGGTACCCCTATGGTACAGAGGGCCTTCACAAATGCACGCCATGCTTCTCGATCCCCAGCAACACTCCTAGCCTCACTCCAGGTCATCTGAACGGCTTCAAGTTCCTTTTCGACGGAACGACGCCATGTGTGCACCGGACGACCAGGTCTGCGTCGTCCACCGGACGGCTGCCAACTAAAGGCCGTGCTGGCAATGTTGCTTTCAGCCCGTCGGAAAGTATGACCAATCCATTGCCACTTCCTCTTCGCAATTTCTTGTCCAATCGGAGATTGTCCACACCTAGACCAGAGCTCTTCGTTTCGAATAGTCTGTGGCCAATAGATGCGAAGGATGGATCTGAGAGACTTGTTAACGAAAACTTGAAGTTTATTTGTTAACCCTTTAGTTACCCTCCAAGTCTCACAACCAAACAGTAGGACTGACTTCACTATCGAATCGAAGAGCGCCAGCTTTATGCGTCGGGTAAGTACGTTTGAATTCCAAACTGGTCTGAGCTGGGCAAAAGCTGCTTTAGCCTTGTTGATTCTGGCTGCTACATCTTCATCCGTTCCACCCTGGTTTGTCACAGTGCTCCCAAGATACACAAAAGATGTCACAGTATCTAGACACGCTTCCTGGAGCCTCAGCGGACCCGTATCGCACGACTTGACCCTCATCTCTACGGTTTTCGATCGATTGATTCGCAGCCCTATCTTCTCAGCCTCTCCTCGCAAGTTTTCCAGCTTCGCTTCTAGGTGCGTTAAAGTTGGCGATATCAATACGATGTCATCTGCGTAGTCCAAATCTTCAAGTTCTGCGTGGCCCCACCGTATGCCTCTCGGAGTTGATGTCACCTCTCTCATGACATCATCAAGTAGAACGATAAATAAGAGCGGTGATAGGAGGCATCCCTGTTTTACGCCAGCGGTCATATTTATGGGCGGTCCTAGCTCCTTCTCATGCACTACTCGGCACGTACTGCCTTCATACAGCGAGCGTATAATTCGCACTATTGCGTCAGGGACACCCCGGCGGTACAGGCTCGACCACAGCGCACTCCAGTTGACTGTGTCGAAGGCTTTCTCGAAATCGACAAATGCTAGGAATAATTCGGTCTGCCATTCAACACATTGTTCAACCAGTATACGTAGGGTGTTAGTGTGGTCTGCACATGATCGTCCTGGTCGGAAACCAGCTTGTTCGTCCCTCAATGTCTCGGCTATCTTCTCGGATATGCGATTCAGCACAATCTTTGCCAGGACTTTGGCTACAGAAGGCAAGAGAGTGATGCCACGCCAGTTATCGCACTTTGACAAATCACCCTTCTTCGGGACTTTCACAAGCAGCCCCTGCTTCCATTCTAATGGAACCACTCCAGTCTCCCAAACCCGGGCAATGAGAGGGCATAATAGCGCGGCAGAAGTTGCCGCGTCTGCACGGAGCATATCCACGTGGATGTTGTCGATCCCTGGTGCCTTGCCCGAGTAGCTTGATGGCAGCTTCCACTTCGTTAAAAGTAGGGGGGCTTACGGATACATCTAGTAACTTCCTTTCCTGCCTAACAGTTCCTTCTACGTCCGAGGAAGGGGACTGCAGCCGAACCAACAGGTTTGTAAAATGTTCAGTCCATCTTTGCAACTGCTCCTGGGTTGTACATAAAAACTGTCCATTCGTATCCCTAAGTGGCTTCGCTGCTCCACGACTATTTTTTCCGCTGAGTCGACGCGTTATATGATATAACTCTCCCATGTCTTTTCTGACCGCCGCCGCATTTGCACGATCCGCCAGATTGTCGGCTGCCCTACGTTGGTCACGACGCGCTAGTTTCTTAATTTTTGAGCGAAGAGAGGTATAACGCGTCTGCATGCTTGTCATATCAGATGCTGAAGATGAAAGCATACTGATCTTAGCGGCCTGTCTTTCTTCAATAGTCTGCCATAGCTCGTCAGACATCCATTCCTCCTTGCGAGTCTTGGAGTAGCCCAATACACTTTCGCCAGCCTTTGTATAAGTGGTGCGAATACGGCTCCATGTCTCTTCTATTTGCTCGTCTTCCAGTTCCTCCAGAAGTTCAAACTGGTTTCGAAGTTCCAAGCAGAATTCTTTTCGACATTCTGGGTTCCTAAGCTTTGTAACGTCGAAGCATCTGGAGGTTTTATCCGGTTTTCGCCGAGCAGATGCAAGCTTCAGGCGTATCTCTGCGAGAACAAGGTGATGATCACTGTCAATATCCGCACCGCGGCGGTTACGCACATCAAGCAGGGAGGACTTCCATGAACGGCTGATCGCAATATGGTCGATCTGGTTGCGTGTAACACCGTCTGGAGATATCCATGTTGTTTTATGACACTCCTTATGGATGAAAAAGGTAGCACCAATAACTAAATCCTGAGACGAGCACAATTCGCCAAAGAGTTCTCCGTTTTCGTTTATCTCCCCAGCAGCTGCATGACGACCCATATAGTGCTCGCGTTCTCTGTGCCCATCTTTGCATTCATATCACCCATTAAAATTTTTATGTCATGCCGTCGAACGCTCCTCAATGTAGATTCCAGCTGTTCGTAGAATTGCGTTTTTGCTTCATCTGATGCTGCGTTTGTTGGTGCATAGCATTGCACAACAGTAATTTTCCTGTAATGTGAGTAAAATCGCGCTGTAATAATGCGCTCCGATATAGGCTTCCATTCCAGCAGGCTATTTTTTGCACTACGGCTTAGTAACAAGCCAACTCCGTACTCTCGACAAGCATCCAAATCTTCCTTACCACTGTATAGTAGAGTGGAGTTACAGTCCGTTTGCACTTCACCGAAGCCGTTCCATCTAGTTTCACTTAAGCCCAATATGTGGATGCCATAGTCAGCCATGACTTTGGCCACCTGTGGTAGCCTTTCAGGGCGGGTCATGGTTCTAACATTCCAGCATCCTATCCGAGTCCGTTTTTTCGCGCCAAAAGTCGTTGTTGTGGGATTCCGGTCGTTTTCTCTATTTGTTGAAGGTTTCATAATCGTATGTAGTTTAAGGATGAGCAGGTGATTAACCCACAGCATCCCGATCACGACGATGGGGCTGCCATCTGTGCGTTCGTGCCCGTAGAGCCAGTCTTTTAGGGGAACCCAAGGCTTCTGGTAGCCTGAGTGGTTTCATACGGAGTGACCTTCTCCGGCCTGTTGGTCCGCGGGGACTATTTTATTTCATCCCTACCCTGCTACTATGAAGTAGACGGGCATGCCCCTATCCGCCACCTGGGGACGCGTCTCCTAGGAGTGAGGCTCTCCCGAAGAACTGTGAGAAGGTCTGTGAGATACAAACCCATAACCCACTTTTAAGTCGAATAGGTACTTCATGAACTCTTGCCCGGAATCTAATATTTTCTGCCAGCGGTCGAGCACTGTCTGTACCAACTTGGTATCTCGAAACAATTACTATGAGCTCTGCATGATCTCGATAGAAGGAATCCCGGTAGCCTAGGTATTGCTTTATATTTCATTTGTGTAGTTTTTGGCAATACAAATATCCAGCTATTTCATTCCAGGTTCACATTAAACATCGGATACGGAGACCCAAATAACGGCACAGGCGACATCGCAGTCCACTTCAACGTCCGAGTTCCGCAGTGCTATGTGGTACGCAATACGCGGTATCGTAACAAATGGGGGCAAGAAGAAACTACTGCATTTAGGTAAGTGTTATACTCTATGATAATTCGCATGTTATTGTAGGTAGGTATATGTGGTCGAGCTTGGCCGCTCTCTTTTGGGTTTTAGAAAAGGTGGCTCAAGAGCGGATTCTGTTGCCTACTTAATAATATTAATAAATCTTTATTGATTTCTCGAAATAATCTTTCATTTAACAGTAAGATACCAGTGGCTGATGTGTAGTCTTGGCCAGCTAAGGCCAACACATTTATCTGATCTTTCATGCGCTTTTCAAGCTCATTGTAATTCACGTCCATGAATTACTAGACCGGCAACGCGCCCTATTTTAGGATCAACTTTTGAGCCATCTTTGGCCATCAAACGAATGGCCATTAAACGTTAAGTAGGTATTAGAATAAAACACTGCCTTAAAAGTTGGTAAGATGTGGAAGAGCCAGTAAATTAGCAGTTTATAATTGATGTAAAACAGCAGATTGTACCACTTCTGTAATAATTATGGTACCTAATTATCGGTAAATTAATGCTAAATGGGCAGGAATTGAGGTCGAGGATGAATTATACTTACGTAGGTACTTACTCAGAAAGAGTTACTAATGTCAATCAATCACAGCTCAAAATATTCTGGCAAAGGTCTAGATTCCTGCATCAAAGAGTGTCAGTAAAGGTCCCCCGGCTATGCGCTGTCTAAATACATTTGTTATGCATTTGAATTGATGATAATTCATAATATTAGGTTTCAACAACGTTCAACAACTTTGTTCACCTCCTAATCTTTTGAAACTGCTGCTGCTAATGCTCAAAAATTCCGTTTTTTACCAGCTATCCTTCGAATTGGTAGGCCGATAGAGTCAGTGATGCTAAGCAAGATCCAAAGAATCCCAAAGACTTTTCCTTATTTTGTTACCAGATTCCTATACATTTTTCGTAACGACATTTTGGGAAATGTGGTGCTCAGCATCATTGACTCGACCATCCTACCAGTTTTTATCAGAATCGAAGACGTGTTCCAAATGTAACAAACCTTTTTAGAGCTGCAAAGATATGAAAATACTATTCGACTCCCGTGAACTGTTATCTCCAATAACACCACATAAAATTCTTATTCCAGAACATTCCCCTTCAAAATGGGCCGTCCGTTCACGATAGAAGTGATCGTGGACGAGAAGGAGTCCTTCTTTGCGGTGGACGGAGAACACTACTGCAACTACACTCACCGCACGCCGCCGCCCGTCGGCGCGCCGTGGCTGCAGGTGGCGGGGGTGCGCGACGCCACGCTCAGCGTGCAGAAAGCTGACGTGTATCCGATGCTGGCTCCGCCTCCTGTAGAGGTAAGAGCACCTTTAGGTGAGGAGCAGTGGAGACACACTTATCAGAAGTGATCGTGAACGAGTCCTTCTGGGGGAGCACTACTGCAACGACACGCACCGCAGCGTGCAGAAAGCTGAGGTGTATCCGATGCTGGCTCCGCCTGCTGTAGAGGTAAGAGCACCTTTACGGCGAAGAGCAATAAAGACACACTTATCAGAAGTGATCGTGGACGAGTCCTTCTGGGGGAGCAATACTGCAACGACACGCACAGCAGCGTGCAGAAAGCTGAGGTGTGTCCGATGCTGGCTCCGCCTCCTGTAGAGGTAAGAGCACCCTTAGGTGAGGAGCAGTGGAGACACACTTATCAGAAGTGATCGTGGACGAGTCCTTCTGGGGGAGCACTACTGCAACGACATACACAGCAGCGTGCAGAAAGCTGAGGTGTATCCGATGCTGACTCTGCCGCTTGTAGTGATAGGAACAGAACACCCATAGGGTAAAGAGTGAAGACACATTTGTCAATGATAATCGTGGACGAGAAGGAGTCCTTCTGGGCGGAGGTGTATCCGATGCTGGCTCCGCCTCCTGTAGAGGTAAGAGCACCCTTAGGTGAGGATCAGTGAAGACACACTTATCAGAAGTGATCGTGAACGAGTCCTTCTGGGGGAGCACTACTGCAACGACACGCACCGCAGCGTGCAGAAAGCTGAGGTGTATCCGATGCTGGCTCCGCCTCCTGTAGAGGTAAGAGCACCTTTAGGTGAGGAGCAGTGGAGACACACTTATCAGAAGTGATCGTGAACGAGTCCTTCTGGGGGAGCACTACTGCAACGACACGCACCGCAGCGTGCAGAAAGCTGAGGTGTATCCGATGCTGGCTCCGCCTCCTGTAGAGGTAAGAGCACCTTTACGGTGAAGAGCAATAAAGACACAATCAGAAGTGATCGTGAACGAGTCCTTCTTGGGGAGCACTACTGCAACGACACGCACCGCAGCGTGCAGAAAGCTGAGGTGTATCCGATGCTGGCTCCACCTCCTGTAGAGGTAAGAGCACCTTTACGGTGAAGAGCAATAAAGACACAATCAGAAGTGATCGTGAACGAATCCTTCTGGGGGAGCACTACTGCAACGACACGCACCGCAGCGTGCAGAAAGCTGAGGTGTATCCGATGCTGGCTCCGCCGCATGTAGAGGTAAGAGCACCCTTAGGGTAAAGAGTCAAGACACATTTGTCAAAGATAATCGTGGACGAGAAGGAGTCCTTCTGGGCGGAGGTGTACCCGATGCTGGCTCCGCCTCTTGTAGAGGTAATGGCGCCTTTACAACCTGCTTTAACATTCCCGAATAAAATATATCTATCAGATGAATGTTAGCTGTTCTTTTCGTGTATGTCTGGGAAAATAATAGCGATAATTACTTATTTGTCTTAACTATAAACAATTATTTTTGTAGAAAACAAGTTTCTAACCTCGAAATACACTATTTCTCTAAAATAATTTCCTGAAATTAGTGGACCGTGCATAATATTTAACCTACCCCTTTATAATTGCACGTGGAAATGCATTGTTATAATTACAACTGTTTACGCTAGGAAAAGTGCACCTTGAGGGTAGAATAGTGTTTACTAGAGACAATACTATAAGACAAGTAAATCATAAATATCTATGGCGGCTAATATGGCTTAGTTACGATCACAGAAGAGAAAAAACTGTTTTTATTGTTCCGTGGGTACGCCAGTGATACATATCGTCGGGGATAGACAATAACGCGCAACTACCAAAGCAGATAGAGTTCAAATATCAAACAATTGACACTCAAATTGAACCTAATTGAATTTGTTAGTTACGCGGTATTGCACTATTTATCCCCGACGATATTGCACATCGATACTTGAAAAGAGACTAACGGCCTGTTTCACCATCCCCGAATAAATTATATCTGTTAGATAAATGTTACCTGTCCTTTTCTTTGATTTACGTGGGTTAAAGGATGAAAGTTATTTTTCTGACTGATATCGTTATGCGGGTAGGAAACACGCCCTTACTTTATGAATATGACTTAAAATTATTAAAAAATTCCAGGTACCACTAAGACCTAGTTTAGACTCGCTGGCTTCAGATGACGAGCCTCTTTGGCGACCGAACATCACAGCACTATTACCGAAAGGAATTCCACCAGGGTTCCAACTAGTCATACAAGGAAGGTAGGTTTCTGTAATCTCTGAATTATATTAACCTGGGATCAAATGGCTCACTCAATATTCAGCGATTTCCTATCCACACAAAATAATTTGATGTAAAGACAATTAGTCAATTACCTATGGCCAGTAGCATCACCATACTTGCCTAATTAAACATTACTGTGTGCATAACTGCGTACCCAAGTTGCCAATCGCTAAAGCTCAGTAGCGTAGCGTTTTCTCTCTCGTGTGTCTCGCTTTCTTATTAGTGTAACAAATGCTTTCTTTTAGTATAGGCCTTTCGTTCGCGATCCACGATTGAGCTTTAAGGTGCGTTTAAACCAAAAGAGCATTCGCTGTTCTAGCGCCCGTTCTAAGAAATCAACCAATCGCGTTTTGTGTACCGATCGAATTTCGCAGAGTGGGAGGTTAGAACAGCGAATGCTCTTTTAGTTTAACCGCACCTTTAGAGATTGGCATCTTGGCTACTCTGGGCAGATTACTATGACTCTTCCTATAGCTTAGTGTACGATTTCATGTTAACACACTTCTTGGTGCAACCATCATCAACATATTGTTGTCTTTATTTGATCGGACCCATGGAGCATTTCTTCGATAACTTTCTATTTTCTCACCGAATCAATCGTAAACGAAAGGCAGCTAACTTGTCTTTGTCCCACTAATATAAAAGAGTGATAGAGAGGGAAAACTACGATACGCTACTAAGCGTTAGCGATTGGCAACTCGGCTAAGCATCTTGAGCATTCAACGTATCTACAACGTACTTTTTCATCACACTTGCTGTCTAAGCGCGCCATTGCTTGCGCGCGTAGCGGGAGTAATAGAAAAGTGATATTCCCTAGGGAGTAATAGAAATGTCAGTATGTCATTTAATAATATTATGTCTTAAAACTTATTTTTTTGTCGACAAGTGTGATGAAAAACATTGTATGCATCACGGTACCCAAGTAACATGGGCCTGAAGGCTTAAAACGAATTTATCTATTGATAGTCTATTCGCAGTTTATTTTTAGATAAGGGCTTTCTATAAATGGTTTCTATGAAGAAAAAGTATCCTTATAGTATATCTTTTCTCATATTTGATTTTTTTTAGATGATTTGATCTATAGAACACGTATTTTAAGTACATTTTTAGGTATGACGATTATTTTAGGACATATTGTTCTATAAATAGTCAATAAAGCCTAAAGGTACCTATTTTCCAGTATTTTTTTAGATAAGATGGTAAATGTTAAGATTTTACTTTCTACAGATATTCCGTATTAGCTAGTGGTATTCTTATGTTTGTTTATAAAAAGACTAAAGTCTACATAAACTACTTTTGTAGATATCTTTCAGTAAGTCTAATAATATGTTAGTGAAATAGTGGTTCCAGTGTTTATTTGCTTAAAGATAATGTAAATAAGTGCAATTTTACTAGATCAGTTGGCTTTATGCAATGGAGACAGTAAAACAAATTAAAAGATCTGGTGGCTTTCGTCGGAGAGTCAACAAATATTTAAAAATAGAAGAAAATACAGAGAAGGAGCAAAAGGAGTTCCGATTCTGATTTGCGACTCATAAATTAAGCGGGTAAGATTATTAAAATAATAAATAAAGATTTGACAATAATTTTAATTACGAAATGGTTCCATCTCCCTATAAATAAATAAACAATGCGTGTCAAATGTTCATTCTTAGAAATCGGGGAAACTTTATACAGATAGGTACGAATATGATAATTTAGATATATCTACCTAATTTAATACGATCCACAAAAAATAAACTTTCCGCCCTCTTCAAATACTCTGATAAAGCTAAACATAACACATTAAAGCTGCCGCGTGAACCGTGGATACACCAAACAATTCAACATGTCAAGATGTGCGTCTCGCGACTACTCCGCACGCGCGCACGCCGGCGGCGCGAAGTTGCGATTATACCATTACATTATTTCATATTGTCAACAAATAAAAAACATTTTTCTTTAAGAAGGTAACTTCTTGAATTCGTTCTGCATTAATCCATCCAAAATGATACACAACGCACTCAAAATGCCAGTTCTCTGATTGATGTCTAGAAATACTGTGAGAAGTTAAAACAGTATACAAAAATGTCAGTTTATAGGTAATCTTAAACCACTCATAAACCAGTTTATTCCTCGACTAGGAAATTTGGTTTGCAACAAGTAAAAATAGTCTTGTCATTTACTAGAGCTATACTACAGACTATTCTTTAGAAAGTTTGTTGTAAAGAAATCATTTTTCTAGACAAGTTTAACTAGACGCCATTTTTACTGCCTAATATTTTGTGAAATTATTGTAGCGAACTATTTTTTGGCTTGTTTTTGTACTTTTATGGATATATTCTCTGTAACAAATCGTCCTATACTTTTTAATATACTATATTATGAATGAAACAAATGGCTTAAACATATAAACACAATATTTTTTTTTTATATTTTTATATTTGGTTAATATTTTATTAAATATTACATTTCAAGCGGGCGCTCTTATTTAAAGAGAGTTTTACACAAATTCAGCGAGAGACTTTCATCCGCACCAAGTTTTGCAAGTTTAAGTATCAGTATTAGCCGATGAAAACTAGGCGCATGAAATAAGAAGTTAGAAATTTGTCACGCCATTTTGTAATATTACCTTAGCATTATTCTTTTGAGATATGCGCCATTATACGTATCGTTATCTATTTCTATTAAAATCTTTCTTAAGGTTGGCAGGGTTGAGTTAATTTGGTTTTAAAACTTCTCAGGTAAATACTTCTGTTTAGCTCTCAAGCTTATCTATTAACCATCTACTAGTGCATATCGTGGTCTATAAATAGTATAGAAAGACTCTAGAAGAATGCCTTAAGATTATTTGAAAATGTTTAATTCTTAACTCTGTCTATTCGTGGTTTCTAGAGGGAGACTTATGAATAGTTACAAGGTTGTGCCCACTTTACTATAGACTATCTATAAGCGTTATTGAAGATAGCTTGGGGGCGATGTTACTCTTATGGTAGACAATCAAATCGAAGTCTATTAGATATCTAATATCCCCTTTTTAGATTCACTTTTGTTACTTGGGTAGGTAAGCGGAATACTAACTCGAGTCATAAAAGCCCTCCGCCTAACGGCGTCGGGCTTCTAACACTCTCGTTAGTAATTCCGTACTTACCTCCCTTGATGCACAATGTACTTTTTCTCTTCAGACTCCGTCCCATCCTCCACTCGTTCACCATCAACCTGATGGACGCGGCTCGCGACTGGCCGGTGCCCAACATTCCACTCCACGTGAATGTGCGCGCCCACGACGAATCCCATCGGGAGAGGCAGCTGGTGGTTCTCAACTCGTATTTAGGAGCGTGGGGCGATGAGAGGCGGCAGAGGACTGCTACGCTTATACCTGGGACACAGGTGGGTTTTCGGTCTTTAAGACCATCTTGCCATATACACATGAGTTTTGGAGACTATTTTCCTGTTTTATCTCCGTAACGAAGATATAGGTACATTGTACACGTGCAAGACGAATCCCATCGAGAGAGGCAGCTGGTGGTTCTCAACTCGTATTTAGGAGCGTGGGGCGATGAGAGGCGGCAGAGGACTGCTACACTTATACCTGGGACACAGGTAGGTTTTGGGTCTTTAAGACCGTCTTGCTGTATACACATGAGTTTTGGAGACTATTTTCCTGTTTATCTCCGTAACAAAGATATAGGTACATTGTACACATGCAAGACGAATCCCATCGGGAGAGGCAGCTGGTGGTTCTCAACTCGTATTTAGGAGCCTGGGGCGATGAGAGGCGGCAGAGGACTGCTACGCTTATACCTGGGACACAGGTGGGTTTTGGGTCTTTAAGACCATCTTGCTATATACACATGAGTTTTGGAGACTATTTTCCTGTTTTATCTCCGTAACGAAGATATAGGTAGGTACATTGTACACGTGCAAGACGAATCCCATCGGGAGAGGCAGTTGGTGGTCCTCAACTCGTATTTAGGAGCCTGGGGCGATGAGAGGCGGCAGAGGACTGCTACACTTATACCTGGGACACAGGTGGGTTTTGGGTCTCTAAGACCGTCTTGCTGTATACACATGAGTTTTGGAGACTATTTTCCTGCTTTATCTCCGTAACGAAGATATAGGTACATTGTACACATGCAAGACGAATCCCATCGGGAGAGGCAGCTGGTGGTTCTCAACTCGTATTTAGGAGCCTGGGGCGATGAGAGGCGGCAGAGGACTGCTACACTTATACCTGGGACACAGGTAGGTTTTGGATCCTTAACGAGGATATAGTACATATTGTGAAAACACAAATCAAATTATTTATTAACTAAATATTTTGATTTGTACTTTTAATTTTTCTCCAGTAGTCTGTGAGACCGAGTGGCCGAGGGGTACAGGCATCAGCCGCGAAAGCTGAGTACGTGGGTTCGATCCCCACCTCGGACATAGGTGATCTTGGTCGTTTTTCTTTGGTATATGACATCTAATATTTATAATTTATAAGAGGATATAGTACTTAATGGTACATTATACAGTCAACGTCAAAGATAACATTACAGTATATACTTACACAAAAATGAATTGTTGTAAGACATTCCTTATTCAAGAATTCTTAAGCATTACAGATCACTCATGAATTCCTACCTAATTTCGACCAGATGATTTATTCCTGTTGAATCACAGGGATCAACAGAAGAATACTTGTTTTTCGAGTCACTTGACAGACTTAAGCATTATCCAGCTAATTACTTAAACTTCCGATCAGGTATCGGAACCGTTATTTTACAAAAACCTCGAAATAGCCCAATTTTTTAAAATGTTTTATTCTCTTTATTTACTATTCAATATTTTATGTAATTTACAATATCATATTTTTAAATTACTCCATTAACTTTGAATTTATATATCGAAAAATGAAAACGAACGAAAAAAGAACCGTTCTTTTTGTATGGAGAAAATAACGGTTCCGGTTTCTGCTTCCGATACAACAAAACTTTACGAAAGATTTAACGGTGGTTTAATGTAGTCTATAATCTAATTAACCTAATCCTTTTATTCATAAACGTGAAGTGAGCAACTTAGCAAGCCGCTAAGTATTGTTTGTTCCTTTCAGTCTTATAGACATATTGATAAGATCGAGAGACCCAAACAATACTTAACGGCTTGCTAATTTAGGAGACGTTTATAAATGAGGGGGTAATAGTAATATTTTTTCGGTTACCACGAGGATTACTCATGAAATAAAACTATGAAAACGGATAAACTCGCGTATATTAATTAATTTTAACTTCATTCCGACGTTTCGAACACTTTACAGGGTTCGTGGTCTGCGGGTCATCCGAGTTTATCCATTTTCATAGTTTTATTTCAGGAGTAATAGTAATTCATAAATTCACAGAACACGTTCCGCATCCTGCACGGGCCGGGCGAGTGGTCGATGTTCGCGAACGACGTTCTGATCGGGGAGCTCGAGCTGCGAGCCGCGCCGGCGCTGGTGCGCGCCGTGCGCCTGCGCGGAGACCTGTTCCCGGCGCGGGTGCTGCTGTGCCCGTCCTCACACTCTCCTACTACTGAGGACGTCTCTAACTGTTGAGCGCGATGGTCGACCTCTATGTGTATTGTGTACCCTTCAGTACGTTCGCCCACTACAGAGGGCGTGTCTAACTGTTGAGCGCGATGGTCAAGCTATGTGTACCCTTCAGTACGGCGCTGGTGCGCGCCGTGCGCCTGCGCGGCGACCTGTTCCCGGCGCGGGTGCTGCTGTGCCCGTCCTCGCACTCTCCTACTACCGAGGACGTGTCTAACTGTTGAACTTCAGTATGTTTGCCCACTACAGAGGACTGAAAGGATGTGTCTAAACGAGGAGGGCAAAAGTTTTGGCAAGCTCTATATGTGCCCTTCAGTACGTTCGCCCACTACTGAGGACGTGTCTAACTGTTGAGTGCGACGGTCAACCTCTATGTGTGTTGTGTACCCTTCAGTACGTTCGCCCACTACAGAGGACTGAAGATGTGTCTAAGTGAGAAGGGCAAAAGTTTTGGCAAGCTCTATATGTGCCCTTCAGTGCATTCGCCCACCACTGAGGACGTGTCTAACTGTTGAGCGCGATGGTCAAGCTATGTGTACCCTCCAGTACGTTCGCCTACGGAGGACTGAAGATGTGTCTAAGTGAGAAGGGCAAGTTTTGGCAAGCTCTATATGTGCCCTTCAGTGCGTTCGCCCACTACTGAGGACGTCTCTAACTGTTGAGCGCGATGGTCAAGCTATGTGTACCCTTCAGTACTGAAGCCCACTACTGAGGACGTGTCTAACTGTTGAGCGCGATGTTCAAGCTATGTGTACCCTTCAGTACGGCGCTGGTGCGCGCCGTGCGCCTGCGCGGCGACCTGTTCCCGGCGCGGGTGCTGCTGTGCCCGTCCTCGCACTCTCCTACCACTGAGGACTCTAACTGTTGAGGGCGATGGTCAAGCTATGTGTACCCTTCAGTACTGAAGCCCACTACTGAGGACGTCTCTAACTGTTGAGCGCGATGGTCAAGCTATGTGTACCCTTCAGTACGTTCGCCCACTACTGAGGACGTGTCTAACTGTTGAGCGCGACGGTCAAGCTATGTGTACCCTTCAGTACGGCGCTGGTGCGCGCCGTGCGCCTGCGCGGCGACCTGTTCCCGGCGCGGGTGCTGCTGTGCCCGTCCTCACACTCTCCTACTACTGAGGACGTGTCTAACTGTTGAGGACGGTCAAGCTATGTGTACCCTTCAGTACGTTCGCCCACTACTGAGGACGTGTCTAACTGTTGAGCGCGATGGTCAAGCTATGTGTACCCTTCAGTACGTTCGCCGACTACAGAGGACTGAAGATGTGTCTAAGTGAGAAGGGCAAAAGTTTTGGCAAGCTCTATATGTGCCCTTCAGTACGTTCGCCCACTACAGAGGACGTCTCTAACTGTTGAGCGCGATGGTCAAGCTATGTGTACCCTTCAGTACTGAAGCCCACTACAGAGGACAGAAGATGTGTCTAAGTGAGAAGGGCAAAAGTTTTGGCAAGCTTTATATGTGCCCTTCGTCACATTCGCTCACCACTGGGCATTGGAAGGATGTGTGCTGTTAATGCCCTGAAAGTTTTGGCAAGTTGTAGCTATGATATGTCTAATTATTGACGGCAGCACATCCTTGGAAAGCTCTTATGTTCTTATCGAATTCGCCCACTACCTAGGGCTAGAAAGATGAATCTAAAGTATGTACGTCTAGCTGTTGAGGGTGAAAGGCAAACTCTATCTGTGGCCTTCTGCACATTCGCCCAGTACTGAGGACTGAAAGGATGAATCTATCTGTTGAGCGCCCTTTAAGTCTTGGCACGTTCTATTTGTGCCGTGAGGGCGAAAGGCCAAGCTCTATAAGTGCCCTTCCTTATATTAGCTTACTTTGGAATGGAAGGATTTGTACTGTTGAGGGTAATACAGTGTTGAAAAGAAGAATGCTTCAGGACTGTAAGGAGTGTAAGGAAGACTCGTGTCAACGTTTTGCTATGCTCTTCCTCACGTTCGTCTACTAGACACTCATGTTCTTTCCCTAATTCGCCACTACTGAGGACTGGCAGGATGTGTGCAACTGTTAAGTTGAGGAGAAAGGATGCTGCAGTATTATAGTCAGGACTTGTTCCTTACTAAAGCGTACCAATGCTCATCTTAGCATTCGTCTACTGAAAACTTGAAGGATTGTGTTCAGCTATTGAAGACAATTTTGACATGCTCTTGTGCCATCAATCATAATTAACTACTGAGTTGAAGAACGGAAGATCGTGACCAATTATTAAGGGCAGCTTAGTCTTCATAACTGCTACTGGAGACTAGAAATTTTACAACTAAGGGCTACACAAGCAGAGGAAGTTAGAGTAAAGCCGGTATTATAGGAAGAAGGTTCTCTTGTTTCTCTACCAGCGTATATCTGTGTCCTTCCTCCCGCTCGAGGCTGCTACCTAGTTTTCGACATGTGTATCTATTAAGGACAAAAACAGTTTTGGAACTAGGCAGTGCGAGGGTAAAAGCAAGATATAGCCAGCGAGATGAACCAACGATCTGATTTCCTACAGTAAGGAGACGCATTTGGAACAAGGGCCTTCGCTAACTTCGAAAATTTCGAGCGTCTGCCTCTTTCACATAATTACGCTTAATTCGCTGTAGTTTTAGTTTTCGACGACGGCACGAAGCCGATAAATCAGAAATGAAAGATCTGAAGTAATATCAACTTTTTAGGATAAATTATAGCCATAAACTTCGTCAGAGAGTCATTAAGTACTTCGCAAAGGATAAAGTGCCTTGAATATTGTCGTCTAAATTGTATCTATTTCAAAGTTAACTATTCGTTGAGCTTATAAAAATGTATATCATGCATTGTAACTGGCTTTGAATTTCGAAATTAATTATTAGGCTAAGCCTTCGAACTAAATGATATTTGGAAAGTTATTTAATTTGGCTTATAAGAGATCTAGGTAACGAGTTTGTGTGCTAATACCAAAAATAATAATTACAAAAGGAACACTTGTACAACTAGTCTTAAGATATGAATATGAATGACTAAAAGCATTTAAGGCATATTTATTTAACTAATAGATGTTATAATTTATCAACCTAGTGTGCCACTACCGTAAAGGTGCATGCAGACTAAAAGAGCATTCGCTGTTCTAAGCCCCTACTCTACGAAATTCGATCGTTACACGAAACGTGATTCGTTGATTTCGTAGAGTGGGGGATAGAACAGCGAATGCTCTTTTGGCCTGCATGCACCTTTAAGCAAAAGCCGAACTATTCAGCTCACTTTATGCCATCGTAACTGAAACCATGTCAAAGTGAGATACATAAGTTATCCAAAGCATCTTGACTATAATTTTATCACAGAATATGGTTTTATACAAATACATTTTGAATGGTATTGTGGCAGTTGTTCGATTACGTTCTCACATCAGGTAATTACTATTATTTGTATGGAAAGCTTAATATGCGCTAGAGAAGACATAAAGTTCTACCTATTATACTTAAATTCTGTAAGGAATGTGTGAGAAAACATTATACCGTCTTACGAGGAAATAGGGACACCTAAAAAGCCATACCTACTTAAGTCATTAATTATCAATAATTATTAATGAACTTTTAACACAATCTGAAAAAATATAATGTGAAACGTAGACACACTAATCACTATTATTGGAGAAAAATATTAATCTTTGTTTTGGATATGTATTTTACAATTTGTTATTTTAATCCGTTCAGTTCATTTAATTCTCGAATTTTGTACCTTATTTCGCAATATCTACTGCTTAAAATTAAATAAATTTGTTTTATATCTTCTGTTTAGGTTATATTTCTGCGTGCTTGCATTTTTCGTTTCTTTTTCAAGTATTTAAAGAATAATAGGTATAACTTAATAAATTGTGTACGGTATTATTAATACTGAATTTGACAATAAACTGTAATAAGTGTATGTGGATGTTTTTATTTTATTAACACGTTCAAGGGCGTAACTGCTATAGCATTCGGGTTAAGGCCCCCTTTATATGACACAAATGCTATAGCAGTCTTTAATCGTCCCCCTTTCTTAACCAGAAATGTTAGAGAATTCGCTCCGCTATAGAAAATACCTATAGTCCTCGGCTTACTGTCACGTTGTACCAAACCTGGATAAGATTACTGTCACATCACATGATTTTTGCTTAGTTTTTGAGTAAGCGACAACCTCACCTCCTTGCCCTCTTTTTACGCGCACTAATGCTATAGCAGTCGCGGTAGTATGGGGATTTGTTCAGATGTGCGGCATGTGCGCCGGGAGAGTGCAAATACCTAAGATGATGTTTAAATCGTTGTAAATACTGTTTTTATCTATTATTTCTGTATATTTTGAATACGTTGCTGTAAAGAATTTTAGTAGGTATTTATTTTTTACTGTGAAAAGAATTGGAGATGGATTTAAATATGCGAAAGGTAAATTAAAATATTTCCATCAATATGTTCGCCGTTGTGTTTCGCTTACGTTTTCAAGAACATAATATGGTCGATAATTGGCTCTAGACGTTTAATACTGTTTGTTTACAGCATAACGGGGGCATAAATACATTATTAGTCAAATATATCTGTAATATTTGTAATGACTAGCAATGATATATAAGTATACCTATATATACTTATTATATCATTGATAACTAGACGATGAAAATTAGAACACGAAAAATTTGTCGGGTTGTTCGAAGAGGCAACTGATAAATCTTCGGAAGAGGTTTTAAGTGTCGAGGAGTCGGAACTATCAGGTAACGAACGAGAACTGGTGTGGCAAGACAATGATATAGAATTTTACTGGCATATGTAATCGACTCCTGACTAAGTTATTCTATAGCAGACGAATGCTATAGCAGTATGCGTCATTAACTACCATATTTCTCATGTGTCATAATGACACGCATGCTATAGCATGTACAAAATTTCCATACAAATTTATGTGTCATTTTTGGTCGGAAGCCAAACTGCTTACCGTCCGTGAACGTGTTAAGTAATAAAACTACTAATATCCATGTAATATTCACATTTATCAATCATCATTATACTGTTGTCGCTAGTTCCATTCAAACTCGTGTATTTATATAATACTTACATTTATTATCTGAAATACTTAAATCTAGTACAATATTATTAACATATCTGTATTATTTCCATTTTAAAACATTCATTTTATATCAAAATCGTCTTTATCAAATTAACAAAAGAAAATCTCTAACATTAGTTTTTTTTAATCAGCCAGCTACTCGCGGCTTCCCGCCAATATTGTTGAGACAACAAGTTGTGTTACGATTTATCGCATGCATCTGCCAAGATGGCTGTTAACTACCTAAATCAGTTTAACATCACCATCAGTGCTGCCGTGATAAGTTTACTGTTTGTTTAAATGATATTATTCACTTCACACTTACATTTACACTCTAAGGCAGTACTGATGTCATAAAACGTTTTGTATACATATAATACCACACTGAAACTATGATCTTAATACATTAAGTGTAACAATACCTACTGCCGTTGGTAGGTATTACAAGTATAATGTTGTAATTATTGATCTGACATACCAAAAACGTCACGAAATTCATATTTTCTGTAAACCGCTTTCCTACAGTTCGCCTACAATTTTTACTAACGTAGGTAAAGACGGTAAAAAAATTGTAGGACTTGCAGACATATTAGTTTGTTAGACTATATCATTATTAATCTTTTATTCATAACCGACTCAACCCACTCCGGCGTCGGTAAAACTACAGCTGCAGTCTGGCAAAAAGAATAGAAATTAAAAAGTGTAACC
>JALPQI010026116.1:0-10065 GCA_025490895.1 Thaumatotibia leucotreta | reverse complement strand
GCAATGTATTTGGGTTATAATATTTTTTATTGGATTTATGTAGTAGGTTCTATTAATATGGTTAGTTGATTAATAATTGTGACATTTTATATTAATTTAATTAATTTTCGTTATTCTTATTATTTTTTTGTTATTCTTAATTTGAAATATGATGTAATTAGGATTTTTGATTTTTTATTGATGTTTATTTAGTATAGTATATTTTATTTGTATGATTGTATAATTGACTATTGACATGTGTTTTTTTTACATTAAAGATATTGAATTTGAATTTGAATTTGTTTATCTGATGTGTACCTCTGTAAACTGAAATTTTTAGAATGCAATAAACAAACGTTTCAGTATTGAGCAAATATTTTTTGTGATAACGTAACGTGATGCACTCATCGTAATTTGAACACGGGTCTTCCAACTTCATGTTCAAGGTACTGAGCCACGGGGTCAAAACTGCTGATTATTGCAAGTATTGTGACCTGGTTACTGAGCGTGGGTAATGCCTCCGCCCTTCTGATTGCGACAGCCTTTGTGCTTGTCTAGGGCACTCACAGATAACTAACGCAATTGGAGACTGAAGCTGAAATAGAGGGCCATTTTATTAAGAGTAATAGGGCTTGGTTCACTTTCCCTGAATAGTATGTATTTTGATTTAAACTTAAACGATTATCGAATTTAAACTTTCGTGAGACATAGGTAATACCTATAAATACAATCTACAGATTTTAGGGCATTATTTTACGTGTTTATTTATCACAATTTAAGTATCTATATGTATCTATCTATTATATATAATATATCATCGCCTAGTACCCACATCACAAGCCTTAATTGAGCTTACTGTGGGCCTAGGTCGATTTGTGTAAGAGGTCTCAAGATATTTATATTTTATTTATATTTATTTATTTCGTTTTACCGACCTATATTTTTTGGAACATGTAAGAAGGTTTTAAGCTTTCATTCCCCGGGAATAAAATACTGTAGGAATTAGGGCTTGCAATTCTGGAATTTTTTAGCCTGTATTTTTTTTTCGGAATTCCGATGTTGCCCATACAAAAAAATTCGGAATCGCAACGAAATCTAACTCGTTGAAAAGTTTGATGTCAAAATCACTCAAGGTGCCTATCAACAGTTTTGATAAGGTTGGGCTTGTTTACCATTGCGTTTATAAATAAGAAAACTATTACAGCTTAAAAAAAACTACCTAAAAACTAAAAGAAATTAAGTAAACGTCCTACGTTCGCTGAGATCTCAAAGAGAAGATCTCAAAACCCTACCCTACCCTATCATTAAAAAAAACCGGCCAAGTGCGAGTCAGACTCGCACGCGAAGGGTTCCGTACCATTATCAATTTATTATTAAAAAAAATACAGTTAAATCAACCTACCTCAAAAACTATAAGAGATAATTTAATCAAACCAAAAATCGTTGATAGAGTTTATTAATGTGCATAACATATATTTTTTTTTTAGAATTTTATGTTGCGTAGTTTAAAAAAATAGAGGGGGGGGGGGGACACATTTTTTCAGACTTTGAGAGCTGATATCTCGAAAACGATTTGCTTGAATAAAAATAAGATGTATAAACCTTCATATCATTTTCAAAGACCTTTCTATTAATACCCCACACACTTATATATAACTAAAAATAATTTTCTATCCCTCAGTTACATGTATGGAGGGCCCCCACCCAATGGTTTTTTTTACAATTTATTATCATAATCTTGTAGCGGTTCATACAACACATATTCTCACCAATTTTCGTTACTGTAGCATTTATAGTTTCCGAGTAAATCGGCTGTGACAGACGGACAGACGGACAGACGGACATGACGAATCTATAAGGGTTCCGTTTTGCCATTTTGGCTACGGAACCCTAAAAATGGGCACGTTTTATTACTAAAATTGTACCTACCCCATTGCGAACCTTGTTTGATCCAATATTTTATACTGGACTCTTTGTATCAATAGATACAGATGTAGTGAGAAATGACTTGCCTTCGGAAACGTTCGTCGACGTCATGCTGTTTCAGTCTATCTCACTGAGACTGACAGTAATAGCTGTCATGCTACTTCAGTCAGACTCGGTGACACTGCCTGAAACAGCATGTGTTTACGAACAACCTATCGAATCAATAGGTTGTATCTATTGATACCATATTTGATTAGATTCGAAATCGATTATGCCCTAAAAGTGTAAATTAACATTTTAAATCAAACTGTTTAATTAATGCTTGTTTTCAAATGAAACGCGGATTATTTGCGCTATCATTAATTTCAAATTCATTAACGGTATTAGCAGTCTATTTTGCGTTTGAACAATATTATTTCAGATCTGTTAGTTTAACGTCCAGACCTCATGGATTATATCCTTTTATCCCTCATAATAATACTGATAAACAAACAAATGTAATCAAAAATTAATAGTCAAGATAGTACCTTACGTTGCATTTTGAACAACAATATTTTAAATCGTTGAAAACTATCTCCAGTTCGTACATTATTGGCCCTTGAAGTTTTATTTTTTTTCGAAACTCAGCAGGATTTATTTGTTCAGAAAAATAATAGTACTTGATCTCATTAAAGTAACACGAAACATGGAATAAATAAATTTAACAACGTATTTTACATTATTATGCTACTTGACATTTTGTATAATTGTAAAAATTACTCATCGCTGAAATATCATCAGACATTACCATTCTCCCATCCATATTAGATGTTCCAAGATATTTATTATTATTTATTCTTTGATAGAAAATTGTTGATGGGCAGCAGCGTCATCATAGTGGTTAATACTGCGATCGCCAATTCGCTTGCCTAGCGTGGCGAAGGGCATTTACCTCCTAATGCGTCTATACGCATAGTTAATAGGAGAGGCCTACTTCCAACAGTGGACTAAGATAGGCTGAAGATGATGATGGATGCACTTTAATTAAGATCATCAAACATCATGATTATTATGGAATAAAAAATAATAAAATAAAGAAACATAAGGAAAATGCAGTGCAGATATTACTATACTATACTATACAATTCCATTCAGTACCTAACAGAAACCGTCTGTTAAATAGAAAGTCCAAAACCGTTTCTTGGCAGGATGTCGTGTCCATCTCATTGAGCTTCAAATAAATGGGTTCAGATAAGAACTAGTGGAAAAAATACTCCGACCAATGATTGGCTGGGTAAAAATTGCCACTGTAAAAAATGCCACTGTACGCCGCTGTAATAAATTACGGTTCCCTTACTAGAAGTTTGTACACTTGTGGTGTTTTATTCCTATGAGATATTTTCTCGTACGAGAAAATTCTGCGTACAAAATGAAAACTTTACCAACTCTAATTGGCATATTAAGTAGGTAGTTATATTTTGTGTGACGACTTTTGGCACTGAAAAAAGGCCACAAATTCAAATTTTCTAAGAGCGATCAACAATACGCACCTCTTTTTTTAAATACCTATGAAACCTTTTTCGACTGCCAAAGGTTGTTGACTAACTTTCGCACGACACGATCGTGATTCTAGTTCCTGATTTTCCTGAAGGCTTGATTATTATTATCGAAAATTGTGTGAAGTTTGACCGTCTGCAAAAAAAAGGAAGAGTTTCTCAATTCGACAGATTTATTTTGTATGTATGATTCTCCGAGCATTGTGATCCGATTTAAAAAAATTCGAACGGGTCGGGGATACCCGTTCGAAAATTTTCCGTGATGGTCCCGTTGGCACCAAATCGGGGTCTGATGATGGGATCTTGGAGAAATCGGTTGAAGTAGATTTTTTTACTTGGTGATTGTATCAGCCTGCGTTTTTACAGAGTGCAGATTAATAGTAAGGGGACAGCACGTAAAAGCTTCCAACGTGAAGTGTTCTCCCCTTCTGGTAGACACTTCAGAGCGGGGAAAAATTTAATCTAATCGACCATGGGCTTTATTGCAATACTACCGGCGGTTTCCCGTTCCATTGGACGTAATTTTTCACTTGAAGAGGTGCTGTAGTTTCATACACTTTAAATCCTTTTTAAATTTGCTTCGGAATCGGTTAAATTGAATTTGATATGGATATGTTGTATTGATAGGGACGATTTGCGGAAGAGAGAGGAGGCTTTTGCCCAGGAAATTAAATAACTACGTAAATAAAGAAATAAAAAAATATGTCGGATATCCATTCTAGTCTGGGGCTTGTTTTTATTAATATTTATACCATGGATCCACCTATGAGATTTCATATCATACCTAAATCAGTTGATTTAGGATGATATGAAATGATGTAGTTACATATCTCAGGAATCGATTTAGGTGTAATATCTATAAAATCTGACCGAAAGCAACCTGAACGAAAGCATAGCTAGTTAATTTTATTAAATATTAATTTTGTGTGAAGTCGCTTTCCTAAAATAAAAAACGATCCTACTTTTTCCTAATCACTGACAGGAACTACCTTCAAACCGTTCCTGTAATCCAAATATATCCAAAATTCCAAAGGTCCAAATCATAAGCACACCACAACATAAAACTGACAAAAGAAATCGTGTACCCATTGTGTACGAACAAAGTTATTCTTATTTCTGGTCCAACAATAGGAGAAACCGGGTATCCAATCCCATCCCTAGTGCCAAAATTCGCACTCGTCGGGGAAATTGCATTTTCCCTTGAATATGCACTCTAATGAAAAGCTCTTGGCGGTGACACTGTGTAGCTTGCTCTTGGAATTAGCTCGGAGTCCGCGTGTGGAGCGGACAGCGGTTAGTGTGGAGGGTGCTTAATGAAACCTCTTTTAGAAAACATGAAGGACTCCAGGTGGCTTATGATGGTTCCGTTTTATCTATTTATTGGGCTACGCGCCACTTTCGCACTTTCATACTTGTTACAATGTGACGGCAACGTCGACAAACGACAAGACGCGGTACCATCGTAAGATTCCATGAGAATGTCGCTTTCGTAACGCGATTCTTTTAGTACTTTTAAAAATGATAGGGACCCGAGTTGTAGTGTGGTAGTGTTTTGGGACTTAACTTACACGTTCACAGTTTTTTCTAGCTTTGGGCATTTATTTAACGTAGCTGCCATAGATAGTGTAAGCGTCACGTAATCGACATTCTCGTGGAATGCCCCTCCAGCAGAATTTGTTGAATGTTTTCTAAATTATGTTTCTTTAACGTGCATAAATAATCTAAACAAGATAAATGTTGCAAAGACGTTCTTGGGTGCTTAGACAAGTTGCCAATCGCTATAGCTTAATCGTCAATCGTAAACGAAAGGCTGTCTTTGTCGCACTAATATGAAAGAGTGACAGAGAAAGAAAACTACGACAGGCTACTAAGCGCTAGCGATTGACAATTTGGCTAAGCATCCTGGCTGTTTATGTACACTCCGTTTGAATTTAGAAACCCCTTCGAATCCAATAAAGAGACGGAAGGCTCGTGCTGCAACGGCGACACACAATAAAGCAGTATTACCTTCGTGTGTTCTGAAGGATTTTTATGTATCTCTGTTATATATATCGTCGCTTAGCACCCACATCACACGCCTTAATTGAACTTAACGCGGGGCAAGGTCGATTTATGTGACCAGACTGTGACCCAGAATAATTAATAGATAACTTTATCTAGTACACTTGAATCTGCTTCCTAAATAATTGGACAGACTTTTGCTTGACATTAAACAATTTACTTCTATTACTCATTTTTCTGGTAAACATTGTTCATAAACACTTATTTTTTTATTCAGAATTTTTATATTGAATCGGTACGCACCTTGAAACAAATTCTAAAGATTAGCAAGCGCTTCTAATAACAATATATACCATTCTCTACATAATTATAAAATCTAATATATCTTTAGGTGTTGCGTAAATTGAGAAGGAATTTCTATTGTTCACCTTTAAGGAAAAGCAAGGTATAAGATTTCCGAAACCAAAAGGGACTCTCATTTCGCTCGTTGTTTGAACTTCGACATACAAAGGTACCGTGTAATTCTACCGCCATCTTGAGTCGTCCGTATAGTATGTGAGAACAAAGCAACCTTTTCGCGATATATGTGAACATGACAGTAAATCCCTTGGTTTTTCACAGGAATTAGTAGGTACCTTCGGCGAAGTTCTTCCACCGCGTGGTGACGGCAGTAAGAATATATGTATTTGCCACCCCAACTCTTCCCGTGGGTGTCGTAAGAGTCGACTAAGGGATTGAAGCATCCCATCGTAATGGGCAGCAGCATCATCATAGTGGACACACTACTGCGATCGCCAATCCGCTTGCTGAAGGTGCCCGTCTCTTCGCATAATGTTCATTGTGCAGAAAATGTTTTGGCCGAAACATTTGGCATATTGTTGAATGGCATAATAATCGTTTCGCCGAATTATTTTTATGCATACACATATAGAAGTCCTAAACATGTTTTGCCGAATATTCGTATGCTGACTTTTAAATTATCTAAAATGTAATATTACTAATATTGATTGTCATAAGAAATATATTATTTCGCATTATTATTAGAGTGGCTAAAATAACAGCACTAGTCTTTTAAACTAACTTAAACTACATCAATATTAAGTTGTTACGTCTATCAAATGGAGTTAGCTATTTGTAGATAACCTGATTGCAGAAATGGGGCGAATTGCGAGAGGGGCAGAACCGACACCGTTAAGTTAGGTTAAAACATTAATCTTAGACATTTTACAATACAAACGCTAGGTCTGCTCCAGCTGGCTAGGAGAAAGACCAAATAAGGGGAGCTCGGGGGGCGAAGCCCCCCGCATGAAAAAGAAAATCATTTCAAAATCATGTAATCCACCTGGATAGGTTCGTTAGGTATCTTTTGTCCCTTAGAGCGGAAATAGGAGCCCCGCTAGGGGCTCCGTCGACATGTTGGCGGATCGTATTTCATTTTAGTAGGCGTTATGTTCAGCAGCAATTTTAGGATGTACAATATTAGGATCATCAAACATATGCATAATACAATTTCGGCAAAGGAATCTTAGACACAATAAGCATTAGGATGAATAATGTTTCGGACAGACGACTTTAGGCGCTAAAACTTCGACACATGAAAAATATGCGAAACAATAATTCGGCGAAACAATTTTCGGCGTAATATTCTTATGCGACATAATATTCGGAACAATACTTTTATGCAATTCGATATAGACCCGCTTGCTGAGCATGGTGATTATGGACATTTACATCCTAATGAGTCCATTGACATAGTTAATAAGAGATACCTATGCCCTGTAGTGAAGTGAGATAGGCTGATGATGTGAGGCGAAGTAAAACATACGTTTATTTTCCCTTGGACGGAGTTCTTGAATACTTAGAGATGTATGAGGTCTTTCAGAGTGGGCATCAACCTAGGAAAAAACGTGAATTCACCCACGGGCCCCGCTCCTGTTCTCTGTGTGCGTGACGGCGCGCCTACTGTCCTCCCGCTCGCACACTCGCATAGTATATGCCGGAGCAACTACATGAAACGTGGCAATATTTTTAAAGATTGAATTGTCTAGTACTATTTATAATTATGTGCAATCATAAAGGCGGGATCACACCCGATGCGTGCACGTGCGCGTTGCGTGGCCGTCACCAGTTGCCACCCACCTCCCCCCGCTGCCACGCGTCGCCACCCAACGCCACCCGTCGCCGGAAGCCACCCGTCGCCACCCTCCTCCCCCCGCTGCCACCCGTCACCAACCGTCGCTGTCGCCACCCACCGCCACCCGTTGCCACCCGCCTCCCCCCGCTGCCGCCCGCCAACCGTCGCCGCCCGCCTCCCTCCGCCGCCACCCACCGCCACCCGCCTCCCGTCGCCGCCGCCCGCCTCCCCCCGCTGCCACGTCACCACCCGTTGCCGCCCGCCTCACCCCGCTGGATGCGGGTGGCGCAGGACCGGTCGTTGTGGCAATCTTTGGGGGAGGCTTACGTTCAGAAGTAGACGTTTTTTGGCTGATATGATGATGATGATTATGATGATGATGAATTAATCATAATAAAGTCTAAAACTGGTAGACCACACTTTTTGTCGACTGTACCTATGGAGGCGCGCTCAGTTTGGGTTTATTACTACATTTCAAGTGATAACTGATATACATACAGTCTGTTACCATCAAGCGGGCTTTTATTTGAGTTAAATTTCTTTAGTTACATTTTTTAATTAAATAGTGTTCAGGACATTGTCAAGAATCTTCATCTAGGTATCATCATCATTTAAATAATTAGCAAACGGGTTATTCACGTAATTTATTTACGTCGATAATTGCCGGACATGTGTGAGTAACCCGTTTGCTAAATATTTAAATATGTTAGAGTCTCACGTTAGTTACAATTCTAAAATCTTCATCTCGTTACTCAGTGACAATAAAAGCCTCCATGATGGTACTAGTTGCTGTATGTAAGTATTTTATGTATTTAGTTAGCTAATCCTCTAGGCTTGTCGCGAACTTCGAGAAACGAAAATTTCGGCCATCTCTCTCTTGCAACTTATTTTCAATCGTATTTCAGTATACATAATTATACGTATCGTATAGTGTTTAGAGTTCAAATACCGGCGAGGGAATTATTTGTGTATTTATTTATCACGCCTTCCCCCGGCCAGATGGTCACTGACAAGCCCCGAACCTCGGTCAGGACTGACCATGTACCCGGTTGTCACCGACAAAATTCCGTTTGACCTTCTGACGCCCTTGGTCATCGAGCGCGCGCTCCTGACCGATGTCGCCTGGCGCTGACCACGCGAAGCCAGTGCGCTCGGGACATCGTCGCGCGCGCACGTTTGTGAACTCTGACCTTAAAAGTATTAGCGTAAATCGTAACGGAAGCAAAGAGATGCGAACGCGATTTTATCGTGGAATTATTAGATTTATATAAAAGCTTACCCTGTTTGTGGGATTTACCGTCACCGATATACAGTGGATTCATCCTTACTTGTCTTATCATGTAAACAAACAAAATGTCAAAGATGCTCAAAGACAATCACTAGTGAGAAATGTCGAAATAATGAAATGTCAGCGATAATTTCACTATTTACGTAAATAGAGGAATATCGATTTTGCGTCGCCTGTCAGGAAGAGAATTAATTAGTACAATATTATATCAAAAACATATTGAAATCAACTACCACAATTTTGGTAAATTACTGCAATTTATTTTAATTGCATTTTTTCCAAGTTGTCCTTTAAGTATTAATATCGATATATTGACATGCCAACATAACGGTACATAGACGATCTAGACATCGCAATGTCAGATGTCATGAGGGTTATCCGACCGTAACAGCGTTTATTGACGAAAATCTTTACAGAAATGATATTTTTCAGTGCTTTTTGAGTGATTATAATACTTTGCGAGTTTTTTTAAGTACCTATGCAACAACATTTGACGTGATGATTATTGTATAATTGCAGAGAAAAGTGTGATAATGTTTTCAAAAAGTGTTTGTTTACATGATAAGACAAGTAAGGATGAATGCAATTTACGATACTTTGAATTTATTTCTAAACAAATTAAGAGGATCGTCTTAGTCTAACATATCGACGAGATTTAAATGGCTTAAATCTTAAAACCAGTCTTTGCTTGAGCCATCGCTTCATCCATATCCTCCTGTTTTTCTCTTTTTTATAGGCAGTGCTCAAAAGTAATAATGCTACTGAAATTTTAAGAGACACGGAGCCATTGCACGTACAGTCGGTCCACAAGTTCCGAACACACTGATGTCGGAGCGTGGTCATCGACCGTGTAGCCAGACAACTCGGACGGCCACCACTGACCAAGGTCGAGCGGTCGGGGGCTTGTCAGTGACCGTCTGGCCCGGGCTTTACTCAGTGACAATAAAAGCCTCCATGATGGTACTAGTTGCTGTATTTAAGTATTATATGTATTTAGTTAGCTAATCCTCTAGGCTTATCGCGAACTTCGAAAAACGAAAATTTCGGCCATCTCTCTCTTGCACCTTATTTTCGATATGCAACTTATTTTCAATCTTATTTCAGTATACATAAGTATACGTATCGTATAGTGTTTAGAGTTCAAATACCGACAAGAGAATTATTTGTGTATTAATTTGCTGCAATAAATATTATCTATAGGT
>JALPQI010026115.1:0-14748 GCA_025490895.1 Thaumatotibia leucotreta | reverse complement strand
AAATAAAACGTAAAGTTTACAGCCTGCTAAATTCTTATTGTCTTAATCTTAATGGCACTAAATGCTAACTACAAAGTATGTACCTATCATAAAATGATATAACAACGTCTCGGTAAGGTGTTTATTGAAACACTAGAAATAGTAGCGTGTTAGATAATAAGGGGAACCTCGGGTAATAAAGTGGCTCGCAAAACTTCGTGATTTTTTTGTTGCCAATATTGTTTGTATATAAGCTTAAGACTAAATAGATAAATTGCATTATTAATAGATAATTTACGGACAGTAAATACTTTGTGATATATACATTTTCGGTGACCTAGCTATGAGTTCGATTCCAATTTCCTTCTTTATGGTCATTTTCAGTAGAGACAAAACAAATAGAAAACGCAGCAAAACGGCGAATAAATATCTATGTATTATTATAGGGACAAGGATAACGGGTAAATTATAAACTTTTTATCACATGATTGTTTGTGTTTTATCACGTAATTGACCGAGTTTACTCTCGTTAAGTATTATTTAACATGACATAGCTAGTCTTGACCTAGATGGAGCTGTTGTTAGTTAGTTCTCGAGGGCTATATATAGGTACTAACGCAATGTAGGCATACATACGTATTCAGTGCAACATGATACATTTGCCCTAGATTAGATAAATCAACATTTTCTTCGTGTAAATTGGTGTCAAAGCGTTGCAATTAGAACAATAAGGTACTTAGGGCGTTCTCAAAAATTTACAAAGGATTATTGAATTATTTGTAACTTATTTTTTTGTGTCGCTAACCTTAAAATTAGTAGGTAACAGGTATAGGTTGAGTAGGTAAACATAAATTACTGATTATTTTTTGTAGTAGGTATCCTAAGTTAACGAACGCTAACATGTAAATCCAACCTAAAATAATTATCATATACGATTATCAATATGGTAATTTATTTTTCTGTTGGAAGAAGATCTCGATGTAAAAAACACAAGTGCCACAGTGTGCCTGCACGAAAAAGGTCTGCTACAACAATTGTCAAATTAACTCTAAATAATAACGAAATTAAAAATAAATAATAAAACCGGCTTCAACCGGTTTCTCTAAGAACTCATCATCACGGTTTGTTTTGAAGTCTGTAAAAAAAATAAAAGAATGATCGAAATCGGTTGGCGTGATGTTTAGTTATTCGTTCGTTTTGTCGTGCAAATTTAATGCAAATTTATGACTTATAATAACATGGGCCTCTATTTTCCCACAAAAAAGGAGGAGGTAGTTAATTCCACTGTATGTTTTTAAATGTTTATTCCCTCATATCGAATACTTCCCGATTCGTCGGATTCCTGTTTTGCCGGATTCTTGTTTCGTCGGAAATATTAATATACATTAAATCATCCAGGTAAAAGAAATGTGCTTATATTTTCTTATTGTATGAAATAATCTGCTTCTCTATACGTCTACCTTTTATTTAGTAGATAGGTATAACCGCGATATTTCTGTAGTATTTCTTAATAAAAAAAAACCGGCGAATCAAGAATCCGACAAAATAAGAATCCGGCGAATCGGGAAGTATTCCTCATATCCTCATAATGACTGAGTGAATCGATTTTGATGATTCTTTTTTATTTGAAAGCTGATGCTCACCGATTGGTCCCATTTTAATTTACTTCTGGCAATGGTATAAATGATAAAACCACAGCAGTCTTAAATTTGCATATACTTTGTGGACAACAATTGGACGAATAACTCGATTTCACGTCAACCGATTTCGGTAATTCTTTTTTAACCGACTTCAGAATAAACTGAGATGGTCCTGTTGGCACCAGGTCGGGTTCTGATGATGGGATCTTGGAGAAATCGGCTGACGTCGGTTTTTTTTTAATTTGGTGATTATTCGAAGTCGATTGAAAACAGTAACAACTGTTCCCCGTTGCAGTATTCAACTGCAGCGAATACCGCCGCCGGCACATGGCGCTGTACGGCACGCACGACATCTTCCGTGCGGACAATGCGCAGGGCTCCGCCATCCGCCGGCAGAGCGCCCACGAAGCCGTTCAGGACGCCGTACTGTGGCTGAAGGATGGGAACAGTGTTGCTGTAAGTGCCTGTCAGCCTCATAGCGTTGGTAGTGACCCCAGGATGCTTAGCCAAGTTGCCAATCGCTAGCGCTTGCTAGCGCATCGCAGTTTTCCCTCTCTGTTACTCCTTCATATTAGTGCGACAAAGAGGGAAAACTACGATTTGCTAGCAAGCGCTAGCGATTGGCAACTTGGCTAAGCATCCTGAAGGCTTATGATGGTTCGGTGTTTAATTGTTTGTCGATGTTGCCGTCAGGTTCTAACAAGTAAGCAAGTGATGAGTAGCACGATAAAGGGCAAACGCGTGACCATCATAAGCTTTAACCATGGCTGTTTTCTATGTAGGTATTAGTACTATACTCGCTGATGCCTACTATTTCGTCTGCACACAGTTCATGTTCACGATAAGAACTATTCTATGTCCTTTCTCAGGTGTCAAAGTATCTTGATGAAGAAAACAACAATTAAGTACTTACTAAATTTCAACAAAATCGGTGCAGCGGTTTTAACGTGACGAGGTAACAGACATACCTACAGGCAGACAGAGTTTAACTTTTTTAATTGATAATATTAATAAGTTATAAGTTATAAGTATGGTTGTTCCAAACGGTGTTTTTTCTGCTGTTTAAATAATTGATCTATGTGATATGGAGGCAGATATTCTAAATTGCTGTGTTAGCATGGATAGCATTTAAAAATAATATTTATTTAAATATGAACTCGTGTAGATAAAAACTAATTATATAACACTGTTATTTTGGCAACAGAGAGTTCAGTTATTCTGATTAAGTAAACTGTAGTTTTATAAACAAGACGATGCATATATATATATATCTCAAACAGGATCTAGACGCTGATAAAGGGAATTTTATCTGACACGAGGCGAAAACTACTGTTATCTCAAAAGAATAAACTCATCATGATCTTAATTAGTTTGATGATTAACTTGTTGCGACACATGTCGTCTACAAACAACTCGATCCTAGAACTTTCGTAATTGGGTAGGCATTAATAAATAGATCAAGCCGCGCCCCATTCATGACCTCTCGTCTCGTAAACAAGTTTAATTAACTGGACATTGGAATTAATAGCATCTCTTTCTAGATATTCGATGGCACCAACATCACCCGGGAGCAGCGGAGAGAGCTGAACGACTATTGTCTGTCAGACATGGGCTTCAGGATCCTCTTCATCGAGTGTGTGTGCGAAGACCAGGAGCTTCTCGAGAGGAACATCATTGAGATCCTCCGCTACTCTGAAGACTACAAGTCTATGAGCGAGGAACAGGCAGTTGATGATCTGAGGAAGAAGCTGGAACATTACATGAGGCAGTACGAGCCTATCGATGCGAATCTGGAGACGATCAGCTTCGTCCGTGTGGAGAATATGGGCGAGACTGTGACCGCTCACAAGGTTGCTGGCCAGAAAGAATCTGGCATTCTCGGCTATCTCTCCGGCCTCCGCCCCCTGCCGCAAACTTTGTATTTCACCAGAGTAAGTCCCTTTTACCGTTGCATCATTCATTTCTCGTATCGCTTAATTGCTATAGATAACCATGTTTGTCATGATTAGAATTTTCTGTTATCGTATCATAGGGTTAAGTACATGAGATGTTAGCGCCATTATCTATTGAAAGTCGATAAGTTGAACAGCTAGATGATGAATACAACATTTTGCAAACCAGCTCTGTAAACACTTATGTCATTAGTATTTTTGGCGGGCGGTGAACTAGAGGTTATTGTAGCTTCTGGGGAAAAACAAAACAAGCCAAATTCTAACAGTAGTGTATTATTATTACGATAAAAGAAAAACGTGTACTTATTTATATATTTTAGTTACTTAGTCATTCAGTCAGATAATTCATTGAGATTAGGTTATGAGGTTAAGTAGTTATTCTTGTTTATTATAATTATATTGGTCAAATGCCTGGCTACCTTCCCTTGGTGGGCGTCAATGCCCTTTATTATCTTGTCGGTAATATTTCTTTCATACAAGGCACCGCAGAATAAATTCTAATTAATTAATCTTGCGGTATAAGTACGAATTTCTTAATGACTTTATCAGAAATATCAACCATAAGGTACTTATTCAATTTTATCTAGCAGTAGCTTGGAAAAACATCATGATAACAATACAACACTGAGTCATCATGATATGAAAAGTATGATTGAGTATATACTTAGAGTTCTAAAGTTACATCAGTCAGCACCACCAAGAAAATTTAGTCGAAACGAGAATAAGACATGGTAATAAAAACACATTATTATCATTCAATCTGTCATTCTTAATTTGATTGGCACTTTAGACTGGTGTCAATCGTCATTAGGGCCTGCCCGTCTTTCCGGTGTCGTCTAATGAACGCGTCAAAGCTGGGCGCCGGCCCACAATGTATATTATAGATTATTTATATAGGTATATTTCAACTTCGAGCAAGTTCTTTACACTTATACTTTCATCTCCAGCACGGTGAGAGCGAATACAACGTGATCGGACGTATCGGCGGCGATGCCCTGCTCTCCCCTCGCGGGCAAAGCTACGCCCGCGGGCTGGCGCAGCACATGAACGCCATCGCGGACCACGAGCCACTGTCCGTGTGGACATCGGAGTTGAGGCGAACCAAGCAAACGGCGGCGGAGATTAGAGCCCCGAAGCGGGCTGTGCGAGCGCTCAATGAGTTAGACGCTGTAAGTAACTAGATATAACGTGAAATGCTATACGGGTGCTTGCAGCAGGATAATTTGCAATATCAGCCCGGGAGCCGTTGCCGCGAACACCAGCGTTTCGGGGATTTTCTTTGTCACTCTAATGACGCCTTCGTTGAGGTGACAGAGAGAATTCCCCGGAATTTACTAACTTCGGTGTTCGCGGTAGTAGGCCAGGTCCGGACGTCGGAGCTGAGGCGAAAGCAGATGGCGTAGATTAGAACTCCCAAAGCGGGCCGTGCGCTTAATGAGTTAGACGCGCGAGTATGAATGATAAAAGATAACATATCGATTGCACCTAGATAGCAGAGAAAGCTTACATATCGTTGTGACATCGGTTGGTGTATTGCGTCGTTACAATGATGAGGTTTTAGACGTCAAGGGTCTACGAAACTGTAATGTATCAATGAATTCGTGTATTCAACAAATAATTATATTACGAAAGAATTGGTATGTAACTGGCGTACGTCTTGTAGAATTATCCCTCAATCAGCTATAGTTTGGCCATTGCATCGGGAATAGTCAAAAGAAACACAATACGATTCATGTAGGGTTAGATATTATGGTTTTGATAGGTACATGAATATTGAATGACTATAGTGTTATGTGATCCAGATTCATACGTCTCATATACTTAAAGAAGCTATGAAAACATTGATAATGATAGATAACAAAAGAATAAAGGCATAATACTGATGTATAAAATGATGTCAGGATCGCATAAGTTTAAGATGATACAGTATTTAAGTACAATTTTCTGTCTATAACGATCGACCGATATTAAACTTGTATTCTAGACTGTAGGAAGCACTTAATCTAGTAATTGGAGTTCGAGGCCAACGAAACTACGACAGATGCGTTATTGTCAAATCCGTCAAAGTCTCTTATGTCATTGTCAAATAAAGTTTTCAGGTTTCCACAACCTTTTTGTTATTTAATTTATTTATTTAAAATAATTCCTAATAAAAACATTATATACCTGTGTAATGTTTGTACGCCTCTTTGTTTAATATGGCTGTCACAACTAGGATTTTCTTAAAAACACGTAAATACCTCAAAACTTTTCTTTTCTCTTAACTAACATTGATATGACAAAATTTTCTTGTAAAGAACTTAAAATGATAAGAGCCACCGTTTCAAAGCCTATTTTAAAAAGAAGTTGAATTACCAGTGAACACATACGACAGCGTGCCATATTTTCAGACAGTAGGTATGGTTAAATTACTAAGCAGTATAAGTACTATACTATACTATTACTAAGCAGTTTTAACCCGTAATAAGGCAGGGGTGCCTTATTACGGGTTAAAATTATGGGAAAGAAATTTGGAAATGTAAAATGAATGCATTTTTGTATTTTATTTTTTATTTGTGTTCTTCATCACTTATCCTCCTGAGTCCTGGGTAAAAATCGAGTACACTCCCATAAAAGCCGAGAGTCCTTTATAACACCATCAGTGTTGAGTCCTGAACTTACTGTCGCTTATTTTAAGGTTTAAAATGAGTTTGTCATATTTTTGTTGAAACAAAGTTGGTTATATACTCTAAGAGGTATATTTTAAGCATTTCTTTTACAAATTATTTGGGCGTCATAAAGGCCTCTCGGCTTTTATGGGAAAGTACCCGATTATCACCCACCCAAATAAAAAATAAAATACAAAAAATGCTTTCATTTTTCGTTTCCAAATTTCTTTCCCATAATTTTAACCCGTAATAAGGCACCCCTGCCTGTTACGGGTTAAAACTGCTTAATAATAGTATAGTATAGTACTTATACTGCTTAGTAATTTAACCATACCTACCTTTTAATTTATGTGTAGTTAGATTGCTGTACCAAATGTTATTAACACCTGAGGTGATACCAGCGCAATACCAACTTTGCTACTAATAATTGCGGATATTTAAGTTTTTATTAAAATATCTTATATTTACGTGAAAATAAGTAAATAATATTGTTTCTATAAATTAAAGAATTAAAATTACTAATAAATAACATATCTCAACGTCTGTTTTTAGAAAATAAGGATTTACTATTGTAATAACATTTCATTGTTGTGGCAATATTTTCGTAGATTCTTTGGCCTCGAACTCCAGTTACTAGATTAGGTAGTGTCAAGCAAATTGCTTCGCGTATTTACCTTTTTGGGTCTTGTCACTGATAATAAAAGTCTAAACGGTACGCGAATACATTTCTTGTACTTCATTGAAGAATACATACTTGCATACATTGATAGCATTTTTAATCTGATTCAACATTAAACTGATTGTAGGTACCGACTTATTTTCTTCTAATCATATCATATCTTGAAACTACAAAAATAAGATTTCCGATCGTAAGCGGTTTTTGTTGACTTCCTTGAATATCGTAAGTGATAATAAATGCAATTATATTCATTAGCAAATGGAGATATCGGAGATGATAAAGTGTTTTCACGTTCTTTAATTGTTACATACATACTTTGAATTTTAATGACACAATGAATAATGAAGATCCAGTCAGTTTTACATGTTTAGGTTCCTTAATTGAAATACAAAGTATAATAACGGGTCACATTGTGTTCTGGTTTATATTGACTCAACAAAGAGCCCTAATTTCCCTACGTATTATGCAATAGAGGACGGTAAATTACCAGCTGCATAATAAAATTAGGCGGTAAATCAATAGTCCAAAATAGCATCTACGACATTAAGGCGTGTCGCGTGTAAGTCTATTTCTAACGTGTACTTATACTTTATTCAGTATTTGTGTGCCTTTCACGTTTGTATAGGTTGGCTCGGCTGCCATTCTTGATGGATTTATTGCTTGTTTGTGTTTTACCGACCTACATTAATAAATAAGGATGGTCAATGACGTTTGTGTAAAGAAACTGTTGATAAACATTGTGCACTATAATTTGCATATATACTTAAACAGACAATTCTTAACGACTCGTAAGTCCAATACAAAAGGTATTAAAGTCACTAGTTACGGTAGGATATACACTATTAGTCATCTTGTTTTTGATAATGTGCGATAAGTGCAAGTAGACATGGAGTCTGCTCATTGCTGTTTATGCCGGTGCCTCTCTGTAAATGTGCCAGTGGACTTCAATTTTAAATTCTGTTGTGTTTCTCTCTTTTTACGGTTGCGTTTTCCCACTTAATCTTCCTTTACGGCACCATTAACATGTATCTACATCCCTGTAGCGTTAGTTAGCAGTACATGATTATTATGATTAAAGTGACAGTGACGCTTTCTTGCGGCGACATATCGTGATTGTCCGTCCTCCATCCCTTTTTTATTAACTTTAGTAAAAAAGACGGGAAGTCTATCTCGCAGCGACATAATCTCGCAGCACCAATTTGCTAAGCCTAGTGGCGGCATAAATCTCATAATCTGTTCGCTTCCAACAGGGCATCTGCGAAGGCCTAACCTACGAGGAGATGCAAGAGCGTTTCCCGCAGGAGTTCGCCTGGCGCGACCAAGACAAGCTGCGCTACCGCTACCCGTGGGGCGAGTCGTACATCGACATCATGACGCGGCTGCGGCCGGTGCTGTCGGCGCTCGAGGACGAGCACAACGTCATCGTGGTGGGCCACCAAGCGGTGCTGCGGTGCATGCTGGGATACTTCCTTGACGCTAAACTTGGTGAGCATTCTTGTTTTTTTTTAATGGGTTTACTCATGGCACAGACTAGCCGAATGCAGAGACAAGGAGTGATGTGCCAGAAGCCGCCATACGCAACTGTGCCACCCTTGACTTGAAGTTTGACTCGTGTTATATGATCTCTGAAATATAGACGCCGACAGGGAATTCCACTCCTAGTTGAATGTGACCCACCAACAATAATGAGCCTTTTCAAGCGAACGTTACATACGAAATGTAGATATTAATGTCACGAGACTTGTTAAACTTTCATTTGTAGTTTGATAAATAGGTAAGCAATCAGCAATCAGCGGCACGTGTGGCAATTCGACTGGAAATAGTTAGATATGGACCTAAGTACTTAAATTGCTGATGTTACTGGCCAATCTTCTTCGAACTCGAACATATTTCTGGACAATCGACAGGAAATATTACAGACAGTTGATATGCGAACAATACCTTTGTGACACAGTTGAGGACGTCTTTGTTAAAGCGTACAGATAAACGAGGGAATGTGCAAGAATAACTGATTATATTTAGACCGTGAACGAACACATTCCTTTTAATGTGTCACAGTGCTTGAATGTTTATTAATGGACGTTAACGTATCAGTTCCATTATTCTTAGCGATGACGGATTATGGACACAACTGGCAGCCGATAGACAATAACGATTGTCTTTTTTTTCAGACGAGCTGCCGTACATGAACGTGCCTCTGCACACAATCGTGAAGCTTACGTCATACGGCTACAAGTACAAAGTGGAGACGATCAAACTGCCCATCGAGTGCGTGGATACCCATCGCAAACAGCCGAAGGTAGATTCAATGTTTAACTAGCTTAGCTTGCTTACATTGCTTGGATAGAGTTTGCAAAAAGCTTTTCGATTACCTGCTATTACGTAAATATTATATGTGTAGCCAGATTAGATGCCGCAACCTTGGCGTTTCACTTGAAATAAAGGCAAATTAAAAAGAAAAGCAATCTGAAACACACTTTTCCGGCATGCCAGTAACACTTTTTCCAGAGGAGACTATTTCGAATTAAATTTCCTGTGAATCAATATTGATTAAGAATTAAGAATCAACTAATCAGCGAAAGTCCCTAGATAAATGAATGCGATCACTTATACACTGCGTGAAAGCGAAATGATAACACCAAACTGGCTTTTTAATAATAGAATTCATGAGCATCGCGAAGTTCTGTAATCTATCGGCTTATGTGCGATAGATATTTGAAATATCTCTGATTGTATTATTTACCGGTATTGCGCATTCTGATATGAGCTTCAGAGAGATTTCTCCACTGATTAAAGAACGCGTAAATCATTACGTCATTTTTAAATTTCTTCCTTGATTATTTTTAATGTATTTGAATGTGCTGTTTGAGTTTATTCAGCTTTGCAAAATTGTCGTGTAATTGCGAGTCCGTGGACATTACTCATAAAACTCTTAATTCTTCCAGAACTGCTCAATCACCCGGAGTTCCATCGACGCGCTGGTGACCGTGCCATCGCACTACGACACTCTGCCGTCGAACCTCTGGCAGAACCCCCCTGAGGAAGCCGTGCAACTTTAGGCGACGAGGTCGGGCCCTCGGGGCCGGAGAAAGAAACCAAACCAGCATTACCAGGGTCCACGGCCCGGCAGAATGCGGTCCACGGTAGTGAAAAACCTTGGACTATAGAAACGATATCGCGCCAAGGTACACAGCTAAATGAGTGCGATAAACGCTTGGAACTTGAGAGGTAGCTAGCTACTTCTCTGTTGTCCCAGCAAACTCAGTGAAAAAACTTTGGTAATCGTTTCTGAATGTGTGGACGTTGCCGCAATCTCTAGCCTTTTAAGATTGATTTTCGATAGAAATTATTCAGTTTTAAATTACTTTTAAGAAATTGAATTTTGCTTCAAATAACGCTTCAAAGACTAGCGCGATTCGTACAAACATGTACCTAACACTGGGGTGTATGACCTGCGTATTAAATGTAATCTTCCAATGCGCATTAATAAGACTGAACAAATTGAATCCAATCTAATGAAAAGTGTTGAAGTCAATTCGATCTACTTTAATATTGCTTGTGTTCGTTATTCTTAAGTTGATAGATAAATCCCTTTGATACGTTGCTTTATGTTTTATCTCGTATTTGATGTATCTTGCATGATTACTTAAGATTATTTCTTAATTAGATAGTTACATACTCGTACATATCAGTTATCTGACGATATTGTAACCATTTGACAAGATGAAATTACTTTAAATTTATCGATAAGAGTGTTTTCAATTAATAGTTGAAATAAGCCTCATGTCTACTGAAAAACAATAATTTTATCCGTTATAATCAGGCAATGAGTTTATATTTCACCTTATCAATAACATTAGTTTGATAAGTTAGATTTTTAATAGGACTATTTTTATTAAGTAAGTAATTTAAGCTTATAATGGGATTTATCGTAATCTGCAGATATGAGCATCGATATGATTGTTTAAAATGCGCCGTTATTTTTATGTTAATTAAGTCGGGATATTTGTCTCTGTATCTTTATTTGTTCACAGCTTATTTGTAGTTGTACTACCTACTAAAAACTGATTCAATTGGAAGATGTCAATTTAAAATAAGAGTTGTGTAGACGCCCGCCCCATTAGTACTAGATTTAAGAATATTCTTTACGTTTTGACAACGATTTTAAACGTAATTCGTAGGTACGGGGAATTGGGAATTGTTAGACAATATATGATTAGTATTGTTAGAGTAACATACACATTGTTATAAGGAAAATATTTTCCATGTATTGTTTATTTTCATAGAGTACAGACAGAGAAGTAGATGGATTGGAACAGTATATTGTAGAATAAAGGTTGCGTGAAAAAGTAGGTGGTTAATCTCAACATTGAAGAATAGAATATTTTTTAAATAAATAGTATAATTAATTATGTTGTTTTATTTTCCTTATCATGACCATGATATCACCTCAATGATGGTATTTTTTTTATTGAATTGTGTCAATTAACATGTAAGTCACCCTTTTTGAGTTATTACTCAGTAGCTGGTAGAACCATGTGGTTTGTCGCTTGGATACATGGCCGCTCTACATATTTGGCCCAATACGAGCCAATCTAAGAGACAACATTACCAGGCAACTTCTATAAATGTCTCAAGTAACCTGTCCAATATAACGCAAATGAACGAACAGCCTGTATAAAACAAGATAGACTCTAATATGGAGCCGTATATATTGATATAGACTTTTCTTAATCTAAATATGCCTTCCATTGTACTTAGATAGTACCTAGATAGTGACCCTGCCTACGAAGCTGGAGGTTCCGGGTTCAAATCCCGGCGAGGGCATTATTTGTGTATTTATTGATTACAAACATTTGAAGGGCCCATAGAAAAAACATGTCCAGTGCTTAAAAAATCAGCGCCAATTCACACCTTATTTTGTTAAAAATGTGGTGGTTTTTTTTCTTTCTGTAATTTGAATTGACTAGACATTTTCTTTCCGTGGACCCTTCATTTGTTCCTTGGTCGTGGCTGTCTATGTATTTCAGAATCTATAGGTATATATAGCTACATATTTATTATATAAGTATATCGTCGCTAGGGTCACATCACAATCCTTAATTGAGCTTACCGTGGGACTAAGTCGATTTATTCATTTTACCCTGGCAGCTCCTATATCTGATCGCGATAGTAGATACTTAAATCGTTTTAACGTAGAAATACATTATTCTATATTCTCAAATATTATGATCAGAATTTTAGCAATGAGCTTTTAGGCGATTAGCAACCTATGTAAGTTTGTTGAGTTTTGTAAACTTACGCCCTTTCCATCTGTCATCCACTTCCCTTTAAATTACCCCGTTTTGTTGACGTGTATTTAATCTGAAGCCAATCTCTTATTAATTGGCAAATCATTTATACTACCTTTTTACCGTGTCACAACAGCAAGCCTACTACCTAAGTTCCTAGTCTAAGTCTGACCTCTTGCTAATATTCAGTATACATTGTAACGAGGGCACAAAATTTAAAGGTCAGTCGGCCGACCACCCAGACCGGTCGGTGGTGACTGTCTGTCTGCCGTGTTCAGATTACGACAAGCCACATTTCGTCTCTTGAGGATTGTGGAACAAATCATATTGTCCTTCGCCATTGATTTCACAAAACGTATTAAGGTTTTTTGTAGGAATTATGTGCCTACATATTTATGAACCCGACTGTAGCTTAACCTTCCGTGTAAAGACCAAGAATGCTTACTTACTTACTCGCAGGGATAGGAACCAGGCCTGCTACCGCGAACACTGAAGTTCGCAAATTGCGGGGATTTGTCTCTGTCACTCCAACGAAGGCGTCATTAGAGTGGCAGAGAAAAATCCCCGAAAATTGCGAACTACGGTGTTCGCGGTAGCAGGCCAGTTTATATTTTTTTATACTGTTTTTAGTAGGTACCTTAATATTTTATGTAATTAATAACACAGTATTTTAAACTACTCCATTAACAAAGAATTAAATACCGAAGAACGAAATAAGAACACTTCTTTTGTATGGAGAAAATACCGGTACCGGATCCCTGCTTACTGCGTACTCGTATTTGTAAAAGTTATAAAACTTATAAAACCCTTTTAGGGATAAACCCAAATGCACACTACGAAATAATTATAATATTTATAATATAATGTACCTACGTTAACATAATTAAACGGTTAAACTCACGATCAATTAGTCACCCTTTAATTATAGGTATTTATAATTTTCACAAAAAAAATAGTTGAAATTCACTTACATTTTTTGTTAAAATTATGAATACCTAAAGGTTTATGGTGTTAAAGGGTATGGTGATAAAACCAAGATTGTGTTCTGAAAATGCGTGATTATTAAAAATACAAGCTTGCAGGTTTGTTTACGTTTTTTTTCAGTTTCAACTGAAAAATTGTATATTTCATCTGTCTCAATTCTAACAGGCTGAAGCTATTTTTAGTATAACTGTGGCTAAAACTGTTTGTGTATGTAAGTAGATACAATATTTACTGTAAACACGAGTAGATTGATGAGTGTTTGCTTTTGCCACTAGGTATTTCAAGGTACAAGATTATGTCACGTCGTAATTAGTACACTCGAACCCGATTTTCGAGTTACATTACACTTACGAATTTTGCACATTTTAAATAGACCTTGTATTAAATTCGCTTCTATCGCTTCACCACTGCGACAAGAATTATTTTTTCCAGGCAATAAACTAACAACTTACCTACTAATAAACTATCGGCATTTGTACATACACTAGAGTTCTCTACTTATTGCAAATTCCAATATTTACGTTAAGTAAATAATTGTTAAACGGATTTATGAAAATTTGAACATGTACAGCTTCCATATTGTGTCGTTCTCAAGTCGTGCATGAATATGTTGGGTCGCCTTAAGGTGCATTTAGACCAAACGAGTATTCGCTCATTCTATCGCTCACTCTGCGAAATCAACGAATTTCGACGAATCACGTTTTGTGTCACGAACGAATTTCGTAGATTGGGGGATAGAATGAGCGAATGCTTGTTTTGTCTTAATGTACCTTAAGATCGGATGCTTTTTTTCGGATTTTGACTAGGTGGCATTTGTAATTTTTTACAACTATTGTCAAAATGTTCTATTAATTAAAAAAGTATCAATAAAAAATACATTCAGTCATATTTTATTTATTGAATTTCTCAATCATTCATCAGAATACCTAGTAAATACTTAATTTCACGAACAACTTTTAAATTAGGACGAAATACGGAAATCGTCAGTTTCTATCATTGTTATTTATTTGATTCCTACTACATATGTACTCGTATGCGACTCCCTGCATATTATTCAGTTACACAATAGATAGCATACATGTAGTTATGGTTTAACATAACCCGATTGTTATCCTATTGTATTAGAACACCTTTCTTATTATATTATGAAATATATGAATGAGTACGACATGACATGACATCAAGATACTCAATGGGAGAGAGATAGATGTATTATAGGAGATAGTATTGGCAGTTCGTTACGGTGGGAATTGGTTTACTAATGTGATAATGATAACAGATAACAAAATGTTGATATTTTAGTTTTCTTATTTTAAAATAAACCGCTATATGTAATATTCATGAAATTTTGTAGATAAAATTTATAAGTCTTATCTAGAGCAGAAATTAGTTCCAGAGTTTTGATATGTTAGCACGTAAAAAAGCATCATCGGTACGGAAACAATACATTACGATACAAGTGTACATTCGTAAATCGTGTCGATATTTTTCAAAACGTATTTTTGACAGTGTTGGATTGGATAAGTATTCATTTAGAAATTGATATAAAACTACCCATTTGCAAGCATTTTCTTA
>JALPQI010026114.1:0-18726 GCA_025490895.1 Thaumatotibia leucotreta | reverse complement strand
CTTGTTTGCCACCAACATAAAATTATTACGAACTAGCGACCCGCCCCAGCTTCGCACGGGTACTATACCTACATAAAAACCTTCCTCTTGAATTACTCTATCTATTAAAAAACTTAAATCCCTTAGCCGACTCTCACGACATCCACGGGGAGAGTTTGGGGTGGTGAAAAATGTATTCTTACTACCGTCATCACACTGCACACCATGCTACCCACTACCCGGTAACCGCTTAAATATTTAATGAATATATGTGATAATATCGCGCTTTTAATAAATGATGATTACTAGGTGCTTAGCGAAATGAAATTTGCTGCTAATTATGGTTGCTATCTTTAAACATTAATCATCTGTCCTTTTTTGATAATGCCTGTTTCCATAAACCACACGTCACATTTTCGCCAAAAGCGTTATAATAAAATAAAACTCAATGCCTGAGTCCTTTACTGTCCCTATTTATTATACACTCGTTTTTGTTATGTACTGGGTTCCTGAATAAACACTTTTCTTCTTCTTCTTTTTCTTCAATTACAAATGTAGTCTAATCCACGAGCCTTCACTAGGTACTATGCTGGTACTGATCTTTTGCTCTCTTTAATTTATTAATGTGTTCTCTGTAATTTTGATGTCCTCTCCTGCCTTATTATGTTACTTTTGGTTAATGTTAATGTACATATCATGTATTGCCCTGAAAACCAGCGCCATGGCTAAAACTTTAGCTAGCGGCATATTATTATGCTGAGTGGCATCCATTTTGGTGTTGTTTTTAGTTTAAGATGTATTTTAATTTTAGTTCACCTTTTACACCAAATAAATAAATTCTATTCTATTCAATTCTTTTTGCATAAATGGATGACCTATTCTTCAATTATTATTTTTAATTGTTTTATCGTTATTATTCCTAAATACGATACTGAATGGGCTCTCAAACAGACCGCTATTCTTTTTTAATCGATTTCGAGAAGCTTTTTTGAAAATAATAAGCCCAGAAATGGTCACGTTTGCAATAAGTCGGGGCCTGATGGTCGGATCTTATAGAAATAGGTTGAAGTCAGTTTTTGGTCAACATTACTGAAACACATACGTTCAAACACGGCTAGGCAAACGCAGCGTAGGACGTCCACCCACAAGATAGACAGACGGCCTTATGAAGGTCGCCGGGACACGCTGGATGCAGGTCGCATCTAACCGGTACATGTGGAGGTCTAGATGGGAGGCCTATGTTCAGCAGTGGACGTCTTATGGCTGAGATCATGACGATGATGATACGTACAAATTATCTATAATTGTAGGTTAAGACTAAATATGTGAATCCTAATGTGAGGCCTATGTTTAGTAGTGGACGTCTTTTGGCTGATATGATGATGATGTAAATCCCAAACTTCCAGACGGTATTACACCCCCAAGTCTAAGGAGAGACTTTACCTCCTTATGTGTGTTCTATCGCCTGTACAAAGGTTTGTGCTCTGAAGAGCTGTTCAACATGATGCCAACGTCCACTTTTCATCGTTGCACCGCTCGCCACCGACTGGGCGCTCATCCTCACACCTTGCAACCTAAATGGTCGCGCACCGTGCGGTTTCAAAGGAATTTTCCTTCCGCGGATGGTCCTTCTATGGAGTGATTTCCCGATGGCGAGGTTTCCCGAAGGACTAGAGATTGGGGTTCTTCAAAAAAGGAGTGTACAAGTTTTTAATGGGTCGCAGTTGGCGGAGCTGGAGGCGTCTATATGCTACAGTGACCGCTTTCTAGCAGGCGGGCTGTATGCTTGTTTGCCACTGATGTGGTACCTATAGAAAAATAGGTACGTGATTGCTTCACTCCCTCCTTTACCAGGATTTTAACCCAACTACCAAGCTACAAATTTCCTGAAAAAGATACGTAAAGTAAATTCACAAGACTGTAACAACAGTTACCAATTTTTTTTTGGATTTTCTTATATCAATTACGTAGATTTAAGTGTTCACATATCTACTTATGTATAGGACTAGGCCAGATATACGGAGACTTAGCGTTGATAAATTAATGTAAAAACACACAAAAGAATTGGTACCTAACTGTTGTTACAGTCTTGTAGATTTGCTCCGTAACTAATCTAATCTGACTTACAAAGCTTCTAAATCTTAATAAAACCAACAGCTTTCAAAACCATTTTTTCATAAATCATCCGTTAATAAAAGACGATTAACCTCAAAAATATAAAACCGCAAAAAATTGCAAAAATTTAATCCCCAATCCGTTCGCTTAATGAGGCATCGCTCTTGATTCGTGCCCCATTGCGCTTAGAATCTTTTCCTGGCCCGTAAATTATTATTAAGAGGGTACTATGTCATCATTACCAGCTGTATTCGCCAGCAATTGCGTAAGTGTAATGGGGTTATTTTTGTTGTCTTATGATTATTTGTGCCTATTTATCTCTTAATAAGCATTACTACGAGTGCCAGTGGTTTATGAAAATGTGGTGTGAAACAATTTACAGTGAGCACATAATTTTTGCCTTTTTTTGTTTAAGGGTCGGATTCCCGATTTTGTCGTTTTAGACCTATTTTCGAACAAAGAATTTGTTAAGTAAATATCACTCTAAAAACATATTTCTTACATGAGCTTATTCAGAAATAACCCGTGCAGAGGCTCCAATTGATATTATATTTTATATTTACATGGATTTCCTAGAAATCGGCTCTAAATTTACCGAAAAATGAAAAAAATGCATATTTTTCGAACACGACGCAATGCATATTTTTCTTTTACGGGCACAAAATATTTATGTTAATTTAAAAGCCAGATAACTGAATTAGTGCATCAGGGCATATTCATATTGTTCCTCATAAAGATAACGGAAAAATTTAGTCCTTAATTTAAAATTACCATTTAATATTTACCATCTAGTACTTTGAAAAGTGTAATTTTTCAAAAGAGGTAGTGATAAATTACAAACTCGGCCGCTCTCATAAAAAAAATCACCAAGGTTCAATGACCCCGCTCGGTAAAATGAGGTAGTGTGCGTGAAGTGCGCGTGTGTGCGAAATGGGGAAATTTGACAGAATCTGTAAAATTTCCCACATCTATCCGACCCTTAAATATTACTTTTCAATGTATACAACCAGTTACAGAAATGTGATGAGAATGATTGTGTCATACTGAATGAAATATCGTAAAAGTACTGAATGACTTGGATATTGGTAAGTGGACACACCACTGCGATCGCTAAAGGTGGATTTAGACCAAACGAGCATTCGCTTATTCTATCCCCCACTACGAATTTCAAACAATCATGTTTTGTGCAAGGTGCATTTAGACTAAACGAGTATTCGCTCATTCCATCCCTAACTCTACGAAATTCGTTCGTTACACAAAACTGATTCGTCGAAATCCCTTGAATGAGCGAATGCTCGTTTGGTCTAAATCCGCCTTAACCTGCTTGCCCAGCGAGCGCGCCGATTATAACTACTAATGCGTCCATACCCATAAGTTATAGGACAGGCCTACGCAATTTTGTAGAATTGTACGCTTTTAAACTTTTGTTGTATGAGCCTCAGCAGTGCACTGAAATACGCTGATGATGATGATGCATACTCAATAAGACGACAACATATGTATTTTTTGTTTACAACATTTATTACGTTCATTTATCATTCCACGGATCTGTAATCTATATAATTATTATTCTGTAATATTACTATTAGTATTACTATAATATTACAGGTACAATTAATTATCTACACGTGTCTAACTGCTTATTATTTTTCTTTTGCCAATTAATATTTTTTCGACTGGCAATATAAAACAATGTCTTCATTATTATCATCAAGGAGATATGTAATATCCTAAATAACCAGTAGTTTTATTATCGTCTCCCAGCAAACAAAACACATAAAGCTAAAAATAGTACAAAGACGTATTAAGCTTCAGCCTATTAAGGGAGTTAATAAGAGAGATAAGAAAAGAGTCCTGTAAGTGACAAATGCTTGCGTTGTCCTCTTAAGAAAAAATGGCATTATTCCCATACAAACTCTATGGCGCATAGAGCGTTTTGAAATTCGTATATTTTTGTTTTGCCGTTTAGATAAGATGGCGTAATTTGAGTTGGGAATCGTGGCGTTTAGGACTTTTTTTGCTAAATTCGCTGTGATTGTGAATGTTTTACACTGCGTGCTAGAAATAATTTAGTTATTATAGTAAAAATACATTTGTCATCACCCCAACTCTTCCCGGTAAGAGTCGACTAGGGGATTCAAATGTCACTGACTATTATTTGATTTGATTGATGACGGGCAGCAGCGTCATCATAGTGGACACATTACTGCGATCACCAATCCGCTTTCTCCGCGTGGCGATTAACCATATCAAATATAAGAGTAAATTGTAACGTAATAACGAAATAAACCTTGAGATTCGTTCTCCTAATATGATATGGTCAAACTCAAAAACTTTCAAATCAAATGAAAATTTCCAAATTAAAAAAATCAAGTACATCTCCAAAACATGGCTCACCCATTAGTTTTGTGGAATGCCGTTTCAGCGGCCTTACCGCGAACACCGAAGTTCGTAAATCTCTGGAATTTTTCTCCGTCACTCTAATAACGCCTTCGTTGGAGTAACAGAGACAAATCCCCGAAAAGGACCTTTGGTGTTCACTCCAGCTTTTCTTTACTTTATAGTATGATGGGGTGCTGACTTGCAACCCGAGTTTGCAACACAGAATACAATCATATTTAAGTACAGAAAATCATCTCCAAAAACCCGTTTGAAGAAATAATGACTCTCGCTACGATACTATTAATTTCAAATTACCCCGCTAGGGCATGCAAACCGGTTTTTATTTGTATGAAATTTCGGTAAATAACCGGTTATCTGCGAGATCGCATCAGGAATGACGAGATCCGCAGAAGAACGAAAGTGACTGACATAGCCCGAAGAATCGCCAGGTTGAAGTGGCAGTGGGCTGGCCATGTGGCCATATTGCCCGGAGGACCGATGACCGGTGGAGTCGGCGTTTTCTCGCGGGCTCATGGCGCAGCGTGGGAAGGTCCCCCACAACATGGAGCGACGACCTGGTAAAGGTTGCGGGTGTCCAATGGATGCGGACAGCTCACGGCCGATCTTTGTGGAACTCTCTGGGGGTGGCCTATGTTTAGCAGTGGCCGTCAATTGGCTGATGATGATGATGATGAACCGGTTATTAACCGGTTTTGGAAAAACCCAACCCTGCAATGTACACAAACGTTTGTTTCCCCTTATCCGAGCCTCAGTTGTCGGAGATCAGGGATCCTCAAGAGGAATTAGTCTGATTCCTCTCCCAATTCTGTTTTTATTGTTCGTAATTGGTTTTTTAATGATCGAGACGGAGTTTCCTGTTTCGTTTCGGCGAAAGTCTTTTGGGAAATTGTTAAAATCTGTTTGTGTAACAATTATATCGAATATTGGAACATAATATAAAATACAAAATGCTTGAATATTATGAGAGTTACACTGTTTTTTAATGAGTTTCTAATACCTTCTCGCAACAGCTCCTTTTTAGAAATTAGTATAACCCTTTAACGGGCAAGACTCGAAAAAATCGTGGGTTCAAGCCTCAACGTCACTGTATAGTACGAAAAATTCTGTACAAGAAAAAAAATACAAAAAGATAGTGCTAAAGTGGTCGTTTTTGAGACCGGTGCCCTATAAAGGGATAAAAATCCAATTGTATCATTTTGTAAAAATCATCACAGCGCATGTAAAACTCTTGGAGATTCAGGTGTTAAGGCCACGGAAACTGCTTACTTTAAGACACATTGTACGCTTGTTTGCTTCCATCATGGTGTAAAAAACAGTTGTAGCTTTTTCTGAGTTCAGAAATTAACCTGTAATTTTTTCCTTCGGCCATTTACGTAACCGATAGTTCGTATCGTAACTAAGACAAAAGATGAATAATTATGTATAGGTAATTTGAAGGAAACAGGTTGATTTTTCTTCATGCAAAATTATATCGCTGTGATATCATCGTGTGTGATATTTTTAGCGTGAAGACACATTTATTAGCATGCGTACGCATTTTGTCTATAGAAAATGTCAGTTTAGTATGGGACCGCGTCCAGCTTTCCGCACGCATACGCAATTACGCATGCTTACATGTTTCATATTGAACAGTCAATTTTATTAGACAAAATGCGTACGCATGCTGATAAGTGTGTCTTCACCCTAATAAGCCAGTGTATTTTTTTATCATTTAATTATATGTGCAGTTAACTTGAATAAAACAAAGTGTTACTTTATTTGCAAACCCATTTTGATATATAATACAATAAATCAAGGTGTCTGTAAGGGCATACCTAATGAAGCCAGATCAGCGAGTCGTTCAGATAAAAAGGCAATATCGCAGATAAAGTAAGAGGCTCCCTTGGGTCTCCTGCCGATGTGGCCCAAGAAAAAACGTAGGTATAAATGAAAGAGCTTTGAACTGTATTAGTTTAGTAGTGGTGGGTAGGTACTATATAAGTAACATTCTGAAGGTGGACTTTACATTCAGAATGTTATCTTACACAAAATATAATGCACGGCCATGACAGGGCCGGCCCAATATGTATTACTTTTGTTTGCTGTGTTGTCTGTCATTTTGAATATAATTATTATTGTTTATTTTTTTGTATTGTGCTATGTTACCTACCGTGAAACTATTCACGTGATGGCCTCATCGGAAGACCAGCGCTGGCACTCGCTAGCAACATGCTGAGAAGAGGTCATTTCGTAGCTTACACGTTTCTTATTTGTATAATATTTATTTTTTCGTTTCTGTATTTTGTGTATGCTACAAATAAACTTATTTATATTTCTAATATATTTTTCACCACTCCAACTCTTCCCGCGGGTGTTGTAAGAGTCGACTCAGGGATTGAAGTGTAACTGTTCATTTTTTGATACAATATTATTGACGGGCAGCAGCCGTCATCATAGTGTATACATTACTTCGATCCCCAATCCGCTTGCCTAGCGTAGGCATTTACTTCATGCATAGTTAATAGTAGAGGCCTACGTCCAGCAATGGCAACGATAGGCTGATGATGTATGAGTGTTTCAGACAACATAAGTGGCAAGGCTCTTACATTTTGCACCACCATCACAATCCTGATATCCCAAAGTCCTTTCCAAAGGCTACTCAAGGCCCTGCAAATGAGTTTCGACAACTTGATGCTACAAGCTCCCATTGTTTCAAATGAGCGGAGCCCTATTTCTGTTTGGGATAGTTTCAACGATCGAAGAGTTTTATTATTAAAGGAAAACATTTGCCGGTCCAGTGAATATTTAGAACCGTAATTCGATTTTGTATTTTATTTCTTTTAGGCCGTATAAACACACAGGGCGTAAGTCTAAAACTAGCGAAGCTCTCAATGGGTGTTAGTTTAGGACATAATAAGTACATTTAGATAACTTTTGCTTAAAATTAGAGCAACAAAATTATTCATACAAAATAATTCGACACGCAATGCAGAGCAACATACTCAAGTTAAACGCTCGTTGACAGCTAATTTCAAAAGCAGATGACATAACTGCCATATCAGTAATAACAAATGTTCGTATCTACATTGCTGCTCCAAAAATCTTATAAAATTCTGTGCGGTCGTAATTAAGTGTAACTGAAAAAAAACCTCGTAACCCATGATTACACTGATAAATTCTATGCTTGGTTTAATTGATCGCCCGTATTAGATTTACACGCGGTATAATATATTATATTATTGTTGAGACCCGAGGGGATTTTTTGTATGAACTTTCTACGAGCGTCACGTAGCAGAAACTCAAATGTACGATACGATAAGCGATAAATCACGTGACTATAATGTATGCAAATAGTCACATGACTTTTCGTTCGAACCTATCGTTCTCAAAAACTTATTACGTATCATTTAACGTATACGATTGCAGAATGGTAAGACCTGCAAATAAGTTCCACGGACTATGCTATATAATTTGAGTATTTAATACTACAGTATGCTTAGCACATGATTGGTGTGAGTATATCGCCGCGAGATAGATGTTCCATCTCTTACTAACTATATGAATATAAGAGGGATGGATAATCTATCTCGCGGCGAAATATTGTCGCACTAATTTTGTGCTAAGCTTACAGATCCTCTTAAAAAATTTCAATATGTAACCGTTTTTGTTTTATTGTCACTAAAACAAATCATATTTCGTCACAATTGTGGACACGTACAGGTGTAGTGAGAAATTACTTGCCTTCGGAAACGTTCGTAAACACATGCTGTTTCAGGCAGTGTCACCGAGTCTGACTGAAGTAGCATGACAACTATTACTGTCCGTCTCAGTGAGATAGACTGAAACAGCATGACGTTGACGAACGTTTCCGAAGGCAAGTCATTTCTCACTACATCTGTACAACTCTACCACTTAAGCACTCGAGCTAATTAAGTCTAACTCAAAGGTACAATGTACACATGTTTTCAGTCCAGGAGTTTATTTTACACTATTTGTATAAGCTTTGAGCATTGCAAACAGCGAAACTTAGTGTCAACTCTGTACGCCGAGTAATATGTTGGTATAATGTTTTTATTTAATTTATTTAGCAACTTTGCGCTTTGAAATGAAAGAAAATTTCATTTAATAGGGGTCGTTATAAATTATAAAGTTTTGTAGTAACAAACGTCAGGATTCCTCTTTAACTCAGTTGTTACTGAATCTGCATGGAAAGCTGAAGGTCCCTGGTTCGAATCCTCGCGAGGGCATTTTTAGTGTATTTATTACAAATTTAGTCGCGGGTCATGTTCATTTTCTAGACTCAGTCTGTCTCGTTTTGTTCCTTTCAGTCTTCAAGACATTTTGATAAGACTAAAAGGGACAAAAAATACTTATTGGCTTGCTAAGTTGGGAGGCGTTTATGAAAAATCTTTTTAGGATAATAATATTGCATTTTATGATTATTTGATATCATAATTACGAAACAAAAATATACACTTTTACCAACATCAGATGCAATATGGGATTCGAACCGACGTCGTCACATCGGCTTAGCCTTATAAATAATAATAAATATCTTGGGACATCTTACACAAATCGACCTGGTCCCACGGTAAGCTCAATTAAAGATTGAAAATTAAATTATTAAATTTTAATACATAGACAGCCTTGACCAAGGAACAAATATTTGTGATAAATAAATACACAAATATCCTCGCCGGGATTCGAACCCGGAACCTCCAGCTTCCTAGGCAGGGTCACTACCAACTAGGCTACGGAGGCTGACAAAATACAAACATCATCATCAGCCTATGATAGTCCAATGCTGGATACGTCCAGCCGTACGGCCTACGGGCCTCTCCTATTAATTATGCGTATAGACGCCTTAGGAGCTAAATGCCCATAATCGCCACGCTGGGCAAGCGGATTGGCGATAGCAGTAATGTGTCCACTATGATGACGCTGCTGCCCATCATCAATCGTTTATCAAATAATGGTCAGTGACATTTCAATCCCAGTTTTTGTTCACCGGCCAAATTTTAGAGCGTTAGTTCTGAGGTCATACTCGTATTGATGAACTTTTACTCTGGCACCAGCATCCGATTCGATAAAAATAAATCTGATGTTCCATACAAATCCTGAGATATTCGTAGGCGGAAATACAGGGTGGATAGTGAGTAACCCGACAAACTTGAAAGGTGTTTTCCTGACCACATTTTGAGGCTATTATGTCATATGAACATTTTAGGATTCGGCTTAGTTTAAGAGATAATGACATGTTTTTCAAAAAAACTATTTTTTCTCGGAAGTTACTGAAAAATGCCTGCACGACTAAAATTCTTACTCTAATAGTTTTCATCTCACTACTTAAAGTTACTCACTGATTAAAGTTAGAGTAAATATGAAAAAAGATTCAGAAAAATGTTCAACAAAAAAAACAAAATATCCCATAAAACAATGGATAAATCTTTTTTTTGTTCATAGATGATATTTGTCACATTTTTTTTAGTTCTTTTGTCATCAAAGATGCATTGGTTAAGTCTGTCGGTATACTCAAGATCACCCTGTATATGAATCATCAGATTTTTTTATCGTATGTCGGTCCCATAGTATAAGTTCATGAACATGACTTCAGAACTCTCTAAAATAAAAAATAAAAAACTTTTTATACCTGTAATAGAATTCATGTCTTGCATATCATTTTAAGTGTAACACTGAGACAGTAAATTCCCATTTAACCTAAGAAAATAAATTCAAAAAAATATAAACAAGCGTTTGTTTGCTTTACATTATCTTCCAAATATACTTAATTATAATAATCCATAGCCCAATTATGTCGTAGTAATCTCTCCGTCGTAAACGTGTCACGTCTTTAATGTACTTAGCCAGGACATAACAATTTGTATGCAAACGAATAAAATATACCTCAGTTCGAAATCGCATTTCGAATCATTTTTCACGTCTCTTGTTACAACTTTGTCAGCCTCCGTAGCTTAGTAAAGTTAGTAGTGACTCTACCACGGCGAGGGCATTATTTGTGTATTTATTTATCACAAATATTTGTTTCTTAGTCATGATAAAAATACTTTGTACTTTGTGATAAAAGCCATGGCTTTCGATGTATTTAAGTATAATATAATATATATATGTAATTATGTATCTATTGTATATATCGTCGCCTGGTACCCACATTACAAGCTTAATTGTCTTACTTACTTGTTCGTTAGATAAAAAGATAAATATAAAGATATTTTATTTGCTAAGGACACACAGATATACAAGTACAGATAGTAGGTACAACACGGTTTCGGAAGCAGGTATCCTGTCGTCATCCGACATGCAAATTATGTTTAGAAATACAAACTACCTATATTTATCATTAAAATTAATACATTTACTTTAAATTGGTAATTATCTGATATTACTATTATCATTAATCATTAAGGATTTCAATTCATTAATAAAATTATACATTTTGTTTCCTTTCTGGTATGCAGAAATTTGACAAGAAACTATCCAATTTATATAAACAATAGCCCAAAATTATTTTTAAAATTATTAAAATTCAAATTACACATTTATTATTACATATTTATTAAGAACTTCGTTGACGTGTTACTGATCATTAATACCATAGTGGAGACACAACTGCCTTCACCTAATGCGTCGATATTAGGAGAGGCTTCTGTCCAGTAGTGGACTAAGATCTAATGATGGAGTTGAGGACAGGACAAGACGTCCAATTCCGTTGTTCTCTAGTGAGTGCCATTTCATGCTGTATAAAAGCATCCTCTTAAGTGAAAACTGCACGCGTATCAATTTAGCCAACATTACGAGTCAAACTGTGTCGCTGTTTAATCTGTGGTGATACCATCAAAACCGTAAAGTCGTAAGTGACGGAGCTTTAAAGAGGGAATAAGACGTTTTAGAAGAGAGTGGCTCGTGAGAAGCAATCGTGCTAAAAGCCGCGGAGTGCGGGATGATCCGCTGTGTCTTGAAGACGTAATGGCAGCAGAAAAACTGTAAAAAGTCTTATTACTTTTATAACAACCGTCTTTCAAACTATAATCTGACATAGACGTCATTTTGCGAGCATTTCTCAATCGGTTTGAACACAATTATTAACGCAAAATGCGTACGAAACCTGTTTTCCTTGTTTATTTTTTGTATGTTGTTGACTTTTTAATTATACAAAATAATAGATATAACAATTGATAATTATATAACACAATGGTAACATAGGAATCTTGAACAGACATTCAACGATGTATCTTATCCCTACAATGCACGACCTTTTTTCGCGTGACAAAAGAATATTATTATAAAATAAAATTAAACGGTTAAACCCGCGTGCATTCAATTAACTACCACGCGAAACATGTTTCGGGAATTATCGAAACAGTCACTTACTTCAGTGATTTACTAAATTAATTTAATACGAAGATTGCTCGACATGTTTCGACCCATTAAGAGGGTCCTCATCCGAAGCACCTTCAGCCAAAAGCTCATGTATTGCAGGCTAGCATCCTGCTAGAAAGCGGTCCTGGGTTAAAACATGTCAAACAGTGACTTCATCATCATCATCATCAGCCAATTGACGTCCACTGCTGGACATAGGCCTCCCCCAGAAAGTTCCACAGATCGGTCGTGAGCTGTCCGCATCCATTGGACACCCGCAACCTTTACCAGGTCGTCGCTCCATCTTGCTCCTTCCCACGCTGCGCCGTCCAGTGCGCGGTCGCCACTCGAGAACACGCCGACCCCACCGGTCATCGGTCCTCCGGGCAATATGGCCAGCCCACTGCTACTTCAACCTGGTGATTCTTCTGGCTATGTCAGTCACTTTCGTTCTTCTACGGATGTCGTCATTCCTGATGCAGTGACTTAGTTTGATAATATTTCAATATGTTTGAGACTCACGGTTAGTTATAAATTTTATTCTAAATTTCTTTTTTTGCTCTCCCTCCGCGTAGCTCATCGTTAGCCGCATTGTGAGCGCTGCTCGATCTATTGCGCATTTTAATGATCACTACACATCTGTAACTTGGCTGTGTGATGCACTGACGTTTGTCTTCTGTTTCTCTGTGTTCGCTCACTGTATGACTTGGCAGTGGGTGCACGATCTGTTTAACCTCGTAAAGCCCAATGTACATTACAATGTACACTCTACTTCATAAAGTTTAAACTTTTCATAAACATAATAAAGTCGCATTTCTTTCTTTGATTGATTTTACAAACAACCGATATTTGCCACTATTCCTTACATGCAAGGATAAAATAAGATTTAAAGAAAACAGTATGGTGAACCTAAAAGGTTAAACCGGTTGAAACGGAACGACGATACCTACCAAGTCTACTAATCATTGCGATGAACTTTCAGTATAGTATCAACATCAAAAAAATAAAAATAAAATATCCTCTCATACAAAAGTAAGTGATTAGTGAGAGTTCAATAGTATACAAGTCAATTTTCCATGCACGTTTACGATGTTGGTCCAATACCTACTAAAAGTTGTGTCGTTGGTAGACTCAGTCGGTAGCGGGAAGAATCGTCGTTCCGTTCTCTTCTGTATTAAATGATTATGATAATTGGCCGTGTGGTGACGGCAGCAACAATACATTTGTCATCTTCCCGCGGGTGTCGTAAGAGTCGGCTAAGGGATGGAAGTGTCACTGACCATTCTTTAATTGGAGATTGATGATGGGCAGCAGCGTCATCAATGTCATAATAGTGCACATATTACTGCGATCGCCAACCCGTTTGCCCGTGGCGATTATCGGCATTTACCTCATAATGCGTACGCATAGTTAATTGGAGAGGTCTACGTCTAGCATTAGACTAACATAGGCTGATGATGATGATGAATTATAATAATTACAAACTGTACCTTGTCTGCAACTTAGCTATGTAATGCACTGACATTTGACGCTATAAGCATGATTGTACTTCTTCTGTTTATCTGTATTCGCTCAGTATAATGAGTTTGCAGTGTGTGCTCGATCTATTTATTTAAATAATGATCATTACACATCTGTACTTTGTCTGTGATTTGGCTGTATGATCACTGATGTTTGTCTTCTGTTTCTTTGTGTTCGCTCAGTATATGAGTTGTTTGTGGACGTTCTATCTATCTATGTAAATAATGATCATTGCACATCTTTCTGTACCTTGTTTGTGACTTGGCTCTGTAATGCACTGATGTTTGTCTTCTGTTTCTCTGTGTTGGCTCAGTATATGACTTGGCAGTGAGTGCTCGATCTATCTATTTAAATAAAGATCATTACACATTTTTACTTTGTCTATGAGTTGGCTGTGTAATGCACTGACGTTTGTCGCTGGCAGTACTCTACTATGTATGTAGTTTTTCTGTTTTTTTTGTTGTTTTACTCTTCACTCGCAGTGAATAACGCGAGTGGCAGTGAGTGCTTAATCTATTGCGCATCTTAACTGCGTTTTCTGTTTGTCAGTAAAAAGACGTAATCGATAAGTGAACAATGAAATGAAAAAATCTTATATAAATAACACTGTATAGGTATAATGAAACGCGTAATAAGAATAACATTAAATAGGCGGCAGTGTTTCGTGTATATGTACTCGTTCTCAACACAGCAGTCGATCATCTTCTGGCACATTTCCAAGTAACATATCGACGCTTATCTTAAACAACTCGGTATCTCAAAATGTGTGTTTTTTCAGGAGAGACCTTTTAAAAAAACACAAAAAATAATTACTCATAACTTTTTATTACAAAAACCAATTGGAAATCTTCTTTTAGCCATAGCATCCTTTTTATTTGAGAATGCAAAATAACAAAAAGAAAATTAATAAACCGTATGATCAATACAAAAAACACTCAAAAAAACACACAACTTAGACTTGTGCCAGCATAAAATCGAGTCGTAACTCAAAATAAGAATTTGTTTATGTGCATTAAAGTCACAATAGAAAAAGTATCAAGATTTAATTTTTTTCTTATGAACAATAGCGGATTATTTGTCAATAAGACAAATATTCTAAAAACATTTATAAAGAATAGTAACTTATTTCGTTTTAGTGTTTAAATACAATTTTTTTATATGGACAATAATGGTCTAAAATGACATGCGTCATAATAATAATAAAACTTTACAAATTATAATGGCATATTTAAGTTTATAAGACAAAATAATGGGTGTAATTTTGTAACTTCTTGTGTAATTCTTTGGGCTATGTCAGTCACTTTCGTTCTTCTGCGGATCTCGTCATTCCTGATGCGATCTCGCAGAGAAACCCCGAGCTTTGCCCTCTCCATCGCTTGTTGAGTGACTCTGAGCCTCCTAATGAGTCCCATAGTGAATGACCACGTTTCAGATCCGTAAGTAATCACTGGCAACACACACTGGTCGAAGACTTTCGACTTGAAACCGAAGGTGAGTGATGTACTCGCGATTGATGTTAATGCCAAATCCCCTCCAGTCCAGAACCTTGAACATCTTCCAGTGCAGCGGTGAACAATTTAGGAGAGATAACATCTCCTTGTCCTACTCCTCGCTGCAATGGAATTGGTTTCGAGTTCCGGTCCTGGAGGCGAACTAACATATTGGCGTTTTCGTACAGACACTTCAGCACTTCGATGTACCGGTAGTCTACTTGGCACCGCTGGAGAGACTGTACAGCCCACGTCTCGATCGAATCAAAGGCCTTTTCGTAGTCCACAAACGCTAAGCAGAGGGGCAAGTTATACTCCTCGGTCTTTTGTATAACTTGACGGAGCGTGTGTATGTGGTCTACGGTGCTGAAACCTTTTCTAAAACCGGCTTGTTCAGGAGGCTGGAAGTCGTCGACCCTGCGTGTGAGACGGTTTGTGATGACTCTCGAAAACAACTTATAGACATGGCTCAGAAGTCAGGGTGTCAGGGTGTTGTCACCCTTTTTTAAAGAACAACACCACCAAACCCCTGGTCCATGCCTTTGGCGTTTTGCCTCTAAAGATGACGGCATCAAACAGCTTTTGAAGGGCCTTAAGGACTGGTTTCCCACCCGCCTTCAGGAGTTCGGCTGTTATTCCGTCATCGCCTGGCGCCTTATTGTTTTTGAGTTGTTTGAGAGCCATCCTAATCTCGTACAGGCTGACGTCCGGTATATCTTCGGTATGGTGTCGAGTCAATTTAGCTCGTGGGTCGTTAGCTAAATTGGAGATGGGTCTTCGTATTGATGTGTACAGCTGTCCGTAAAAGCTCTATATCTCACTCAAAAGCTCAGGTTTGGATGAAACGATCCTACCGTCCCCAGTCTTCAGCTTTGCAAGCCAGCTCTGACCAACAGACAAATCTTTCGCAAAAAATTTAGAGCCTTTGTTCCGGTCAATAGCCTCTTTTATCCGGTTGGTATTAAATTGGCGTATGTCGCGGGTGATTGACTTGGAGATTTGTCTATTGAGCCGACGATATGATGCGGCATCTTCTGGGGATTGTAGAACCATCTCACTCCATTCCTTCATGAGCTTTAGAGTTGGATCAGAGAGCCTCTTATTGCCTTTCTTCCGCTGGGTCTTAAAGAACTTTGACCCAGTGGAATGGACAGCTGCCACAAACCCGTCGTTATACTCATCCACATCCACGTCGCTGAGTAGGCAATCGAAACGATTTTGCGGTTCGAGCTGGAAGCTCTCGGGGTTTTGGAGTTGGATCGGTGCTGGTTGGTGCGTAGACTTTATCAATCGAGGTCGTTATAGCTTGACGCTTATATATAATATGCCCCGGTGATCCCTTCCGGTTGTAACCGTGTTGATCACAGAGACATCATTAAATATATGCTTCTTAGTCAACATGATAAAGTCAATCTCGTTTTTGGTTGCACCATCTGGGCTCATCCAGGTCCACTTCCTGTGTTCTCGTTTCTTGAAGAAGGAGTTCATCATGTAGAGTCTCTCCTTCTCCATAAAACTGGCTAGTAAGTGACCCCGGTGATTACGAGACTCAACCCCAAATTGCCCCACTCTCAGCTCATCATCATTTCGCTTGCCCAATTTCACGTTAAGGTCCCCCATAACGATGGTGAAGTAGGTTTCAGGACTGTGCATAGCATTTGCTATGTCCTCATACACAGCTTCTACCTCTTCGTCGGAGTGTGAAGAAGTCGGAGCGTAGACCTGTATGACCTTCAACGAGTACCGCTTGGATACTCTGAGTATAAGATACGCCACCCTAGTCGACACACACTCGATCTTCACCACGTTGCTCACGAGGGACTTGTGGACGAGGAACCCGACACCTCCCTGGGACTGTTGGTCGCCCTCCCGGAAATAGAGCAGGTTACCGGACTTGAGGGTTATCGTGTCCTCACCCTCTCTTCGGACTTCCGATAGCCCAATAACGTCCCATCGTAACCTGCTCAGGTCTTCCTCGAGCTCAGCCAATCTCTCGTCTGTCCGCAGTGTGCGCGTGTTAAGTGTTGCCAGGGCCAAAGGTTGTCGGTGGTGATAGCCGGATCTTCGCCGGAGATTCTTCGCACCCCTGACTCCGCTAGTGCCCTGACCGCTACCAAAGCCAGAGCACCGGGAGTCGCCGGAACCTCGGGGCGATTTTTTGTTTGCACTTCTCATAGGGGGTATATTCCATAATCGACTGTACTAGTTTTGAATCAAATTATTAGTTGCAAAATTATAATGAACATGTTCTGAATTCGTATAGAATACCCTAAATTAACTTAATCTTATGTAGTATAAAAGCTCAATTCGATTAGGTAAACAAGTCAACTTTCATTATTTTCGACAACACTCGCTTATTTCCTATTAAGTTATAACATGTGTACTTACTGTTTCACGGATAATGCGCCTTCCACGAATAATTATGTATTGCACAACAAGTTACCATTGTTCCACTGAACTATTTCCAATTATGCCACTGTTTTACATAAACTTTAAGTTCCATAGTTGTATAATTTCGAGATGTGCCGTTAGTCTACAAACAAACGCATTGACGGCGTCAATTTCTGTGGTTCAACTGGCCTATGGCCGCTCTTGCAGATAAAATGGCGTCGACTCTCCACCAATGGCATAACGGCACAATGCTGCCACAGTGGTAAAATTTTGAACTAGAACACGGGAGTCTTAGTCACGATAAACTTTAGCGTATTCTGCGCCTAGTTTTATAGTTAATTGCAAAATAGACTATTTCGAGATACAGAGTTGTTTTAGATAAGCGTCGATATGAATATCTCTATTAATTAAGCTAACAATATGGGTAAACACAGAATAAGGGTGCAAACGAGAAAACAAGAAGGCTTTGTGTATTCTAATTGTTTATTATTCTAATATATTGAAGTAACGATATTATGTTGGTGTTTTACTTTGACACTGTAAACGAATATTATTGTTATAATATAAGATACCTACTACTAAATTAACCTTAAAATATTAGCTGCCGATTTTGCATAGTTAGAGTTTTTGTTATTTTTTAATGAAAAATAATATTGTTTAGTCTGTATTTTAAGGTACCTGGTAATGGCGACATTTTGTTAATTTATTTGGCTATGATTTTATATATTTTTAATCACCCCTTGCGTCTGTATAGTGGCAGCAAGACATAAATGGTCGTGACGTGTTTTAAGAAAACGTAGATAGTTCAAAATAGTAGGCCGCATGGTGATAGCAGTAAGAATAAATTTGTCATCACCCCAGCTTTTTCCGTGGGTGTCATAAGAGTCGACAAAGGGATTGAAGTGTCACTGACCATTCATTGAAGATTGATGACGAGCAGCAGTGTGATCATAGTGCAGGACATAGCACACTTCTGCGATAAGCGGGCATAATACTGTGCAATATAATATGTAATACGAGTATAATACAGTTTGCTATATCTTAACTCCTCCTGCGGGTGTTGTAAGAATCGCCTAAGGGGTTGAAGTGTCACTGACTATTATTTGATAAAAGAGCGCAGAGTCATTATAGTGGACACATTATTTAACCTGCGATCGCCAATCCGCTTCCCCAGCGTGGCGATTGCGGGGATTTAACTCCTAATGCTTTTATACGCACAGTTACATAATTAGAGAGGCCTACGACCAGTGTAGTGGACTATCATAGGCTGATGATGATATGTATTTATATGACTGTATGTGTTCTAAATAAATAAATTAAAACTAATATATGTCCTGCAGCTGTAGTGGACTGAAAAGGCTGATGATATGAATTGCCCCTTTCATGAGCTTGAGCAAGACTTGAAAACCCAAATTTTCGAATTTGAAAGTCCTTCCAGAATTCACAGTAAGAGCTACGTCTAACAAGTAGT
>JALPQI010026113.1:0-12236 GCA_025490895.1 Thaumatotibia leucotreta | reverse complement strand
ATTAGGAAATCACAAAAAGGTAGTTTCATTTTAATAGGACGTAGCCAACAAGGGCCAATGAGGTGCCAATAAAGGTTTTTGGTACTTTTTCTGCCACTATGAGGCGGTGAATCCAACAAACTGTCAAAGTAATCATGTACTCGAATTATCATTTTTTTAATTTTTGGTTTATTTATTCTAAAAACCGTGACTTTAGAAAAATTGTTTTCTAAAATAAGTAAAAAAACCGGCCAACTACGGAACCCTACACTGAGCATGGCCCGACATGCTCTTGGCCAGTTATTGTATTGTTATATTAATACAATACAATAGAATATTCTTTGGTGCACACTTCACAAAGAAAGAATAACAACAATATGAAAAGCAATAGAGACAGCCAACAAGCGGTCTTATCGCTATATACCGATTGCTGCTAATATGAAATTTATGTTTTTATTGTTTCAAAATGGTATAAGTTACTTACGTACGTTAAAAACGTAACCACGCTTTGTACGCTGAATCGAAAATATGCATTATTCTAAAGACAAGACTTAGTTTTCTACATTTTTCCAAAATACTTACTACTGTGTCCGAGATTCCCGAAACAAACCAATGTTGTTAATACCTAAAATAATTGCTCGTTTATACCTAAATGCTATAAAATATTATTTCGTATTACTTACCTTTCAAATAATAAATTTGAGTTCGCAATATTATCTGTGATTAATTAAAGAAAGTATTAATGGTCACTTCGAAACTTGTTCAGAAACTAGTTCAATTAAAACGACTTCTCGAAAATGTTATCTATTTTAGTTCAAGAATTATCGTTAACGATGATACCGTGGCACTTGGATCTTACGGATTTATTAAGGTGGAACACTTTTAACACAAAAACAATTATTGGGTACTTGAAAATGTGCGCATTTATATAACTATGTGTTTACTTTCAAATAGTCATTTGTGCTAACCGAATAAAAAAATAGTTGTTATATACCAAAGAAAATGGACAGACAGGATTGGGCCGGTTATGTCTGCCGCATACATCTAGATAGGTGTCCTAAAATAGCCACGGAATGCCATAAGACAGGCGAGCAGTTGGCAGACCCAACAAAAGGTAAAATAATATTCGCTCCAGAATAAAAAAGGTGCCTCCTTCCTAACTTTTTATCCGTGAGACCAGAAAAAATAAAAAAAACGTGAACATTGAACTTAAAAAATATTTTAAAATAAAACTATATTGGACATAATCGACCCAGCCATTTTTATAATAGTTAACTAACTACAGAACCCGTCACTGAGCATGGCTCAACATGTTCTTGGGCGGTTTTCTTTGGTATATTACTAGTAACATTTATGATTTATAAATAATTGTTGTGTGTGTAAAAATCACAATATATAAAAAAAAATATTTCAAAAAACTGGCGATTAAAAATACTTCTTTAAAATACAAAAATTGTATGAATAACGTTAATTGCGTGGTTTCTGTCTAATAGGTGCAAGGTTTTTCTATCCGTTTAGCTATACATGGCTATTCAAAAGACAATTGTATTTTTTATGTAGGTAGTAAAAGTGTTTAGGTAATGACTTACTAGCCCATATTTAGTATGGAAACTAATGGAAAGCCATTTAGTTATGTACAAACAGAAACACTCTTAACTGTACATCTGTGGACCCTTTTACAATAGTGTGGAAAATGATACAGGAAACACGTCGACTATATTAAACATTGTAGATACCCATTTCACATAATTGATATGAGTTTTACGATGTTATTGAAATTCGAAACATCGTATAATATTCTCATACGATTTCTAATCGGAAATACGTATCGGTTTAGTTCCATTTGAAAGAGAGTTCACTCATAAACAAGAACTTCACCTTAATGAATACAAAACTTTCTTGTCACGTAAAGCGTTAACGAGTCACTGATTTGTATCTTAATACACTTTAAATTGCTTTAATGCCATAATTATTATCCACATTTACCTGGAACGTGTATAATATTTGGTATCAATTAATTATTGAAACTTGATATTTTAGTTAAAAGGCATTTTACAAACACATTTTTTAATTTATTAAACACAATTACCAAATACTGGTATTATGTTTCAAGTATTGTTCGCATTCCACTGTGCACTCATTTGATGATTCTGTTTTAAATTCATAGCTGGTTATGGGTTAAAAGTATCTATGTAGGTAATTTTAATGTTGCAAATGCCACTAGGGTGGAAGTTGAGCAGTGTCATTAATGTGCCACTTCGCTAGAGCAGAGGAAGGCAGGGTATAATCATTTAATATCCTAAAAAAAAACAGCGAGTTGTCTGTAGTTTTTGTGATCATAAAAATGTCATCGTATTACCTCATGTAAAAGTAGTTGTTTTTGGCATTTTTTTTCTCAGAAACTGTCGCATTTATTTGAATTAATGTTGTTGTTAAGTATTGTAATATATTTGCCGTGTGGTGACGGCAGTAAGATTACACTTGTTATCATCCCAACTCTGCACGTGGGTGTCGTAAGAGTTGACTAAGGGATTTAAGTGTCACTGACTTCCATCCCTGATTCATTGACAGAAGATTGACGGTGGGCAGCAGCGTTATCAAACTGGACACACTACGTACTGTGCCGACTATGGGCATTTACCTCTTAATACGTCTATTGTTAATAGGAGAGTTCTTCATTTAGCAGTGGACTGAGACAAGCTGATGACGTGACTACAATATACAAGTTTAGTAGTATAATGATCACATGAAATGATGAAGAGCGTCTTCGTGGAGCATACGGGTATTTATCAAGGGTATTACACACGTACCTGTTATACCGTGCGCCAGTACACGGAAAATACAGGGTTACATTTAAAATTGTGTTCTGAAAATGCGAGATTATGAAATAAGGTAAGTTTTTAGGTATGTAAATGTTTTTTCATTATTTACTGCCGTACGTTATACGCAAGTGTTTATGACTGTTTGCACACTTATCGTACGTTGTTACAAAATTCAGCTTACGATGTCAATTAGGAATCTCATTAACTGAGTGTGATCCTATTATGTGGGGAACGCTGATTTTAAAATGTTCCGTTGTAACATACCTAACCGCTTCGTATTCCACTTCCGATGTTTCCAAAAGTTTTTTAATTAGATTTCATACGCAGTACGCAGTTCCTATATTCAGCGCATTTATTTGTAGGTACCTATCATATAATAGGTATCTTATTTCGGATTGTGATGAGAAAATTGTTTTTGTATTGTTTGCATCTCACATACCATACATTTTGCATCTAAGAAGGTAAGTACGGTACCTATCACTAACGAGCGGAGTTAGTGTTCCGCTTACCGACCGTGTTGCATACAATGTTTTTCATCACACTTGCGAGCAAAAAAATTAGTTTTAAGACTAAATATATTTTTTAGAAATGTGAAATTCTCTAGCGAATTAAAAAAAATATATTACTCCCGCAATGCATACAAGCAATGGCGCGCTTAAAAAACAAGTGTGAAAAAAATCAAATTTAGTAGGCAATGCTACGCAATAAATGAGCTTTCAATCAATAATTTACCACCACCGACCGCAGACCATGAACCCTGTAAAGTGTTCGAAACGTCGGGATGAAGTTAAAGTTAATTAATATACGCAATTTTATCCGTTTTCATAATTTTATTTCATATGTAATCCGCGCGGGAAGCGAAGAAAATATCAAAAATTTGATGATTTTTATACTTACCCACTGCGTACGTTTACACATGCTCTCTACATGCTTTGTACAGTTCACGCATGTTCTCTATTAAAATGTAGTACCTACGGTGCAGTGACATATATAACTAACTGAGAATAAAATGAGGTTTCTTTTGTCACTTTTGGGTACGGAACCTTAAAAAGAAATGGCGCCCGTTAAAGTTACGTTAGCGGTAACGAGTGCTGTTGAGTGTAGTTAATCTAATTGGGAAACCGACTGGAATTGCATACTCTAGTTAGCTTTTAAAGCTCTTAATAGTGGAAATCGTCTTGTTTAAATTGAGAAGTCAAGCGTGCGTCGAGTTCACCGCATCTTGAGTCCAGACGCCAGCACTATATCTTTGTCCTTAAACAAACAATAAACAATATTTCTTCGCAAAAACTAATTTTCTATAGAAAACTTTCACACTTTTCCCCGTAGGAAAAAATGATAACGTCCCACGAATCATGAATAACGATGCACCTTATTTCGTTGCTCTGTTCAAGCCGACTACACTGACATGAACTGTGCTATTTTCCGTAAAAAATCATATAATGTACTGCATGAGAAAAAGTAATGCGTAGCTTAGTTTTCAGAGCTGTTAAGACCTTTTTGCTATTTTATCAACAATAGATCGCTTTTTTACGCATCTCGTTTGCGGAACGTGTTTTTTTCCGGAAGTTTATGTGACGTTTTGTTATGATTTAGTGAAAATATTGGACGTAGGTAGATTTTACCATATTTTATCCAGTTTTGAAAAGTTTCACAAAAGCAGGATTTAAATAAATGGCATTTCTCACGATGTAGTAGCAATATTTAAAACATTATGTTAATTTGAATTATTGCTACTCTTAGTTAATAAAAGTGTTCCATAAGAGTACAAGACTTACAGACATACCTATTTATAATGAACTACTAACCGCTACGCTAGTTTCAGGCATGATCACGAGGAAGCCTGCTTAGTACAGCCATACATCCAAGTAGAAATTCAAAGATGTCGATCATAGATATATGAAAGAGAGAGATTTGTAACGAAGCGATATTGTAATGAGTCTCGGTGTCTCCGAGGTCGGGCCTTTGCCACGCTGTGATTGGCTAAAGCGCTACCATATGATGCGGCACTAGAGAGGAGGCTACGTCGATAAATTATTATCCATAGATATTTGATAAGGCCGGAATATTAAGAAAAACATTAAAATCGATCTATCATTTAATAAGAAATAAATACAGATTAAAATATCGCATTGGACGATGTATCTAATCTTTATGTTATCCGTCGCGCCCTTGTTAGCGCGAAAATACCGGCCATCCTAGAGCCCAACGGTCTGGCCAGGGACGACGGCAAGAGGCCTGATGGAATGACGCTGGTGCCCTGGAGCATGGGCCGGCCGCTAGTTTGGGACGCCACCTGCGTTGACACTCTGGCGCCGTCCTATGTTTCGGTCACCGGCGTTGCTGCTGGCACCGTGGCATCATTAGCCGAAAGTCTCAAGCGCCGCAAATATGCTGCTTTAGGAACCAGCTACATATTTGCGGTGTTTGGTGTGGAGACCTTGGGGCCATGGGGGCCAAGTGCACATGGACTTTTTAAAGATCTAGCGGCTCGCCTAAGAGAGACCTTAGGCGACCAGAGGGCTGGCCAGTACCTTGCACAGCGTTTAAGTATAGCTATACAATGGGGGAATGCGGCCAGCCTTCTGGGTACCTTGCCCACTGACGGCGATTTAGGCCAATTTTTTATTTATAGGTTGTTAAGTTAAGTCCTTATATTGTTTGTTTTCATTTTATGTCGTTTAATAATAAATTAGAAAACTTTTTTCTTACTTTCGTGTCGGATCTGGTTTGTAGATAATAAACTACAGAATGTCAATTATAAACATATATTTGAATATGAACAAAGCAATTTATTAACGACATTATATTGATTGTGGCTGGGAATCACATGAACAAATAATTATTTAGACGGTTGTACCCTTAATAAATATAATGTTATCAGCCGTTTCCGCGATGGTCACAAATTTATATAAAACAATTTCAACCTTTGACAACGGTTATTGTAAAAGGCTCAAAATAATATAATACGCGATACAATCTATATATATTGTTTTACCTTTATGAAGATAAGATATTGATACAAAGGTCAAAATATGAAAGAAAAATTGAATATAATCAAATACATCAACAATTTATCGACCCTTTGTCATCGGCATGGTCAGTCGTACCTCTAGTTCGCGGCCTGCTCGCAGCGGCCGTACCAAGAAATGACAGGACGTTTGTGAATATCGCTAGCAAATGGATACATTGCACGGTCACTTACCAAATTGCAACTTGCTTGCTATTCTAAGCCGTCAATGTAAAACGCACATACAATTTGTCACTGAATAGTTCAACCAATTGGTACGCCCAAGTGAAATCATTATGACATTTATGTCAGCGGTTTGTTGTTATATATTATTTGTAAAAATACGTGGTTTTGTCAACTAATAACTAAAAAAAATCAATACTTTCATGTGGTACGTGACTCAATAGTCCTTGAAATGTTTATTTACATTCCTATTTTTACAAGAAATAACGGCACAATTCGGCATTTTGCGGATATGTCCGAGCTCATCCTGCAGTCGCGGGTAAGTTGCGACTGGCTCATAGGGCGCGCATCTGTCACACTATAAAGGCCTATCGGCCATAACGCTGCGACATGTTCCATGCCACCGTTAGCTATCTATACTGATCTGTGATGTCGATGTAGCTCTGTGAAGCCCTCGACCCACTTTGAGCCAGCGTGATGACTAGCCCAATCCCTCTTATATAGGTAGGTATTAATGAAGGTCAGTGTTAGCGTATAATTTAGGGTAAGTACTATATTTACATGAAAAAGTATTACGTAAGTATACGTGAAAAAGCTATCGGTACCAACTAAAAGTAGGGAGTTGGCTATAATTTTATTCAATTAAGCAAGGACTGCCGTCAACACACGGCCGTGGTAAGAATACATTTGTCACAACACCAACTCCTCCTGCGGGTGTCGTAAGAGTCGACTAAGGGATTGAAGTGTCATTGACCATTATTTGATAAAAGATTGATGATGGGCAGCAGCGTCATCATAGTGGATACATTACTGCGATTGCTAATCCGCTTGCCCAGCGTGGCGATTATGGGCATTTACCTCCTAATGCGTCTATACGCATAGTTAATTGGAGAGGCCTACGTCCAGCAGTGGGCTATCATAGGTTGATGATGATGAAGCAAGGACACATATCGAAATTGATCGAATTGATAAATTCTTCAACTGCAGTAAAATGCCTTTATAGCCAAAAAATATATCTATAAACTACGCAAATAAATTTTAAGAGGATTCAAAATACAACGAGTTCACTTGTACAGTACAATCATTCCTTCAATAACCAGGTGGCTGTTGCATTACATATTACAACTAATACTACAAGTGTCAAGTCTCTTTCTAGTAAGAGAGATAGAAAAGAGACTTCCGCTTGTAGTATTCGTTGCAATTTGTTATGCAATAGATCCAATGGATAGCTCAAAATGACATACTCTTAGAGAATATTTTAAACCCGCATTGTAAATTAATTCTGGTACAATAATTTAAAGTATAAAAGGACTATTAACTATGATCAAGAAATTAGCAATCAACTTAATTTAAAATAATTTTCCATGCCATTTCAAAAGTCAAATATTAAATCTTAAAGACATTTGATTGGGTACTTTCTTTGTTCCTAGTCAAAACAGCTTTCATAAAAATGTTTTCTGTGACAGGTTTTACACTAAACAGGATAATTTGTATCTGCCGACATTTTATTTTGGTCATAAAACAGATCTAATTTCACCAAATTAACGCCAATTTCACGTTTACGGCCTGTAACCGCGTTAACGTTAGTAAACTGTAATTTAAGCTCTGACATTGTGAATTTTCATCAAACATTCCGTAAAACGATTGTAAACGCAATAATACGATTTAGAATATTTTTGTTTTATACACCGTGTTTTTATAGGTTTCCGTTAAATTAAAGGGAAGCTTATTTATGTAAAAAATAATCAATTTCTCTGAGAAACTAGTATCTTAACTCTTACTGTTATTGAGTTATTAAAAAAAATCGTTTAATGACTGAACAAGTGTATTGCAACCTACGTCCACGTCCTAATATTACTTAGTTTGACATGTGCCGTCAGTCACCTGAGATCTTATTCTTAAGGTTCTCACACTTGCCATTGCAATTATTATGTATGAAAACGAAAAAAAAAATTCTTACGAAATTAACAAAAGCCGATATACCAGGCAACTTCTATTAATGTCCCAAGTAACCTGTCCAATTTAACGGAAATCAATAAAAACACGGTGTATATCCCGGGACACTTACATAAATCGAATATTGGCCTATTTAGATGTTTTTCATTAAAAACCGGTTCCAATCCCTGACTAAAACATTTACTTACTCGTATAAAAAAAAAAAAAAAACAGAAATGAATAAAAAAAAAACAAATATTCATTCTTGTAACTTTGAAACCTCTGCTTTAATTAAGAAAACCTTATTGTACCTTTAATGATAAGTAACTATTTGCCTTATTAATTATACTAGAAAGGCAATTTACTTAGGCGGTTGATAACGCAGAAGTTTATTAAATTTTAGGGGTAGGTCTAAAACAAGGGCTTTTCAAGAATATAAAATGGTATTTACTTTTACATATTTTGTATGGTTACATCGTTGCCGTTAATATTTCATGAAATGAATTCCAGGTACACATTTTCTGTTTAAATACATTTATTATACTCGTACTTGAAGGGAATATAAAAATAGAAATAACAAGAAATAGAAGACTGAGATATACTTTTACCCATTTTGACGTTACAAACTTCGTTTTCGTTTCACATTAAAATATATATATATGTTTTAAGCACCATATTAAAGAACGTATCTAATTTATTTCTGAAAATTGAGAACTTCCGTGGTGTTGATATGTTTGAATAAATCAATGTACATTAGCGCACATTACTGTATGTACCTACAAGCATACAGGAAGAGAGGTGGGCGATGAACGGCTGAAATAATGATGATGATGTTAATACCTATTTTTGTTACGATAATTCTTAGTTAGGGGGAAAGATTGGATTAGGTCCGTCCGTCTGTCCGCCTGGGTCCGTTTGCACTTAGAAGACCTCACTTTACTCGGCTTAACACATGATTGTTGCGACTGTACGTAACCGCGAGATAAACTTGACAATTCTTTACTAACTGTATTAATAATTCTGGGGCTTATAATCTATCTCGCAACGACATACTCTCGAACCATAGATAGAGGTCTGATAAGCCTGGAGGTGAGATGGGATCAAAAAAAATAACAAAAATAAACAATTTGATAGTATTGTACCCAAGAAATATGAAAGCAAGAAATGCCTTCAAAAATTTTTCTAATGACACCATGTCTTTAATTATTTGCTACATTTTAAGTATTAAACATGAATTATTGAAATCAATTGGTTTGATATACCTAGGGTTTCATTACAGTTTTGTATTTCCGAATACGCTGTAATCTCGTCATGATTGTTTTTTTGTGTGTAACACGCAAATATATTTTATTTATTTATGTGGGGACGTTTTACTCCTACACACAATTATCGATATCGATAAAATAATATTTCCTACACTGGCTACGTTCCGATTTTGCTTTGTTTTGTCGTGCAAAATCCGGGCTCTGACTGAAAATATACAGCAACATTCATGAATATTTGGAAAAATACAACTAAGGTCAATGCGGGTAAGACCGTATATCAGGAAAATCCATCTACCAACTGATTTCCTAATTGAACAGTATAAGACGCGTATGACGGACTTTCCTTCAAAATAAAATATTCCGGACTTACCCGCACTGACCTTATACACAATGTAGACTAAACTATCTTGCCACAATGCGGGTAGCGATATTAAAGTAGCATATAACACATAACATGATTATAAAACTTTCTAGACTAATCAACCATCTCATGTTACATGGCACAGCTTATTAAGTTATTTATAAACAAGACCGTGCACGTTTTCAAATGCAATTAGAACGACGGAAATGGAAGTAACTAAATTAAGGTGCAGTTTCTATTCTTGGCACTAAAATAGACCGCGAAAAAGAGAACGCTACATTTATTCGTTAATTTTATGCATCAAGTAGCAGGTGCAGATAATAGCCTCCGTACCTAAGTCAGCAGTGACTATGCTTGCGAAGATGGAATTCCAGGATTTGAATCTTGGTGAGAACACCTGTTTGTGTTATAATTTTTTTATTACAAAAATATTTGGTTCTTATTCATGCTTATTTTCTTTTAAGTGCTTAAGTATCTATTTGAATATATCTATATATTATATAATTGTATATGTATACATATAAGTTTACCATAGGACTAAGTCGAGAAAAAGTATTTTCGAGTCACTTTGTGGCAGGCATCTTTAAGTTACGATCTGTAAGAAACAAAATAACTTTTACCACTATAAAAATACTCCTTAAAATAGTCCTACCTACTTTTCCGACGTTCGCAGATTTAGATGTTTAGCACAAGACTTGCAAATAGCGACGCTAAAAATAAGTCCATTTCCCGCTTCAAAATTTATATTTTCGTTTAAATTTAAGTACCTATTCTATTGCATTATTCAATATTCCATAATTTTTGTTGGAAATTTACATTACCTATTTATTTCAATTTGAATGATGTATGATGTAAGTTATACAATTGCTAGTTTAATACTTTCACGAATTTTGTTTCAATCAAACAATAGTCTTTTGAAACAGGTAACGAATACAAATCGCTTGTATCAGTAGGTATAGAAAATATGATTATTATTAAAAGTTCATTTAAAAATATTATCAAATTTACTGAAGTAAATTTCTTAAATAAGTCATTTTTTATGATTATCAAGTAAAACAACTACAACATATAAACGCATTATATAAAATCTAACCTGGCTAAGGGGCGGGCCCAAGCCGCCGGTGGTTAAGGTGAGGAACCAACCGAACGCATTATGACCTTTGATCCAGCCATCTAGCGAGTCATTATCAATATTGTTTATAGATAGAAGTTAAGTTGCGCCTTAACAGCAAAACTAGAAAGGAAAGACCTTAGAATGTAAAATTATACAATATTAAAATGTTAGTTACTCAATACGCAGGCATACTCTTTTAGCTGGTTCGCGATAGTCGTGATGGTTATAGATCTACACAATGACTTCCGACAATGACAGTGGGTATGCCACTCACATCCAACAGATAATGTGAGTGTTTAAGGTAATAATAAATTATTCTCTGTAGGTAAATAATAAAAAAATCTTCGCAACTTTTCACAATATAAAATCTGTACCGACATATTATTATCTTTTCCAGCAACTTGTACTTATGCATAACATTATGTTAATGATTTTCTCGGGAAAGTTTGGCAATAGAAACAAAATTATTACAATCACGTACATAGACAACTTCGTTTCGGGGTTTCTGCAACTTCGTTAACTAACTCAACAGTACCTAGATTGGAAACAGCACGGTATTTATTCATAATTTTCATTCGAACATTCACAACATTAAATCGATTAAAGTTATCTCGGTTCAATATGTTATCTACGCGCAGTAAAATAAAGTGTATAATTATTGTGTATAGTCTCTATTATCTTGATTCGGGAATAAATGTAAAAAAATGAAACTTCCTGACAGTATTATTATACGTTTTTGGAAACAACTCATACTAATTATTAGAAAAGGGAAATTTTAACAGGGTACTGTAAAAAAGTAGTAGTATAATTGTAAGTAGGTATACTTACAACTTAAAACAAATTATTTTCACCGTTTTTTATTTCTCATCATATTGAAATATTTAAGGTTACAATTATGTCTTTTTCAAATAGGATATTAAAAAATTAAAAAGTTAAAGATGATGTACGATCATTATCATATTTATTATGCGTTTTAAATAGATTTTATTATTCGAATTTCTTACGGACTATTCGATTATAGACGTCGGGCTTTGGCCGGGTGTACCTACTCCTTGATGAGAATCCTCTTAATGGGTAAGAATATTCGATTTAAATTAAGTGAATAACCCGTTTCACTAATTAGTTGAATATGTTCACTTTGTATACGACACACATTTAAATAAGAAATTGTAACAAAATACAAGCAACGCACAAAGTCTAACTTATTCCTATAAGAAATTCAATAATAATTTGCAACCAAGTCGCTTTCTTTTTTTTTATTGTCTCATATATAGACTAACTACTGTTTCTCACATAAGCACTGTATCAACCCAACCAGTAAAAGGACCTAACAGCATTCCACTACTTTTCCTTTTGTTAGAACTTCTACTAACATGTTTTGACTAAACGTATTTTCTTTTCATGATGTAAGTTTTCTAATAACATTAGTAAATAATTTTATTGATATCAATATCCCCTAGTAAGCATGTGTTATGTACAGTCATCATCAGATATATCAGAGCAATCAGATTGCTCACAAATATCTGGGCAGGAGGGTTACCATGGCTACCAGTACTTACATGCCCTG
>JALPQI010026112.1:0-11199 GCA_025490895.1 Thaumatotibia leucotreta | reverse complement strand
GGTGCCCGTTTGTCATTGTACTAGCTTCGGAAATAGATCGTCTAAATCAATTAAGATGAAATGGGAGCTGCCTTTTTTATACAAACGTTCCTATTTCCTCCCTGGATATTTATTTACATTTCAGCAAAGTATTTTTTTACTTTTGCCAGACCCTTTTGCTTTTATTGATATTAATATTTGTATCTTATCTTAACTATTTCACGGCCTTTTAAATCCCGGTCGTTTGATAGCCTTGCGCGGGGATATGGATCCAACACGTAGAGTCCCTTTTGAGAAATTTGCTGTTGATATTATTATTATTGTAAGAAACTAGAAGCCTAGAAAAAATACAAAACATACTCCAATTTAAAAATACGCTTTCAGAGTCTCATAATAATATAATTATAATATAAGTAACAAATATTTCGTATACTGATACTGTCAAACAAAATAAATAAAAAATATAATTAACAAATATTTCGTATACTGATACTGTCAAACAAAATAAATAAAAAAAAAATAAATAAACAGACATAAACGTTACCAACTCATTTAACGACAATGAATGAATTGAGTTGTCAGGGTGTCACCATTAAGTGTAACTTTAAAAAGTCTTTGAATTAATGATTTTGCTAATAATGCCTACAACAGACACGTACGTGCCACTAATTAATTATGCAATTTAATAATATACCGTCGGTCATTTCTTTAACATACATTTTACTATGTGTATCATACCACAAGATTTTGCGAGGAAGGCCGTTGAAAGCTAAGAATCTTAGAGGGCGTTGTTCTAAATATTTTTAAAAGTAAACGGGCAACACCTTTTTGTTACCAATTAATAAACGTGATAGACTCACACCACAGATTAAAATTGACCCGAACTTAATCCCGGAAACCGATATTTTTAGCACCGCCATAAACCTATTGTGCCACGGGTTTTGCATGCGGTTTTTACTTCGAGCTGCGTATAATTTAATTAAAAACTTCGTTCAATTATGTTTCTTTGTTGTTTTTTTAGAAAATATATCAAATGGAAATTGTAGAAACGCTTGTGTTTATTTGTTAACCAAGTACGTTGAGATATAGCTAAAAGTAACTCAGTAAATAAAAATCAACAGATCACTAGATGACACTGGTGATGAATATACTTACAAACGATGCTCCTCTTGGATCCTCCTCATGTCAAAAAAACAATGTCAGTTTGAAAATTTAAGACTTAACAAATGAATACAATAAGATTTGAGGATTTTGAGGAGTCGAGGAGACGTGTAGGTATGCATACCTACACATTATATCGCATGGGATAGCTCGTGGAAGGTGCCCATTCTTCTCAAAATATGTCTCTTTTAAGGCCAATCTCCTGTCAGTTTTTGTTAGGGTTCCGTAGCAAACAAACCTTTATAGTTTCGCTATGTCCGTCTGTCTGTCTGTCCGTCGCATAGCTCAGTGGCCGTTAGTACCATCAATTCGCAATTTGGTACTGGTATACATATTAACAACGCCGACAGAGTGATAGAATAACATAAAGAAAAAAAACATTACCTCCCCTAGTCAAAAAGTGGGGATTATTTTTCATTTTCCTGAATGCTTAGCCAAGTTGCCAATCGCTACAGCTTAATAGCGTATCGTAGTTTTCCCTCTCTGTCACTCGTTCATATTAGTGCGACAAAGACAGTTAGCTGCCTATCGTTTAGGATTGACGATTAAGCGTTAGCGATTGTCTAAGCACCCTGTAATCCTATAGCGGGGCGTATCGTTGAATACTTAGTAATTTAAAAAGAATAAGGGTCTCAAAACATTTTTTTTCTAAAGTCAATATTTTCGGAGATAATCGCTCCAGAATAAAAATTGTGTCCTCCCTCAAGAAATTATTTCGAACATAATCGGTCCAGACATTTTTAAATAACTACTAAACCCTACACTGAGCATGGCCCGACACGCTCTTGACGGTTTTTTTGTACTATTATGTCATGCTACGTAGTATTTATAGTGTGGTTTTAGGAAGTGGGATTAATAACTTTTTAGTTAATAATAGTACCTAGCCCAAGAGTTCCAATATTACGAATACCTACATCACTGACACAACATTTTTTCGATTTTTTTTGTCGCAGCGATGAATAAAATTGACCAGGCACCAACGAATCCATGTTTTTTTTGCTTTCACGGATAAACTCAATGTGCGGTTTTTGCGTGTGCGATTTTCGTATCTACGATTTTAGCTCGGCACCGCGTCGACTGCGTTTAATTCAATCAAGTATGTCATTCAATTCTGTTTTTTGTTGTTTTAGTTGCACTGTGTTCAGAGTAAACACTTTTAGAACACAATTTTGGTTTTATTCATTCATTATCATCATTATCAGCCTATGATAGTCCACTGCTGGACGTAGGTCTCTCCTATTGACTATGCGTATAAACGCATTAGGTTAATTAGGTAGTAAATGCCCATAATCGCCACGCTGGGCAAGCGGATTGGCGATCGCAGTAATGTGTCCACTATGATGACGCTGCTGCCCATCAACAATCTTTTATTAAATAATGGTAAGTGACAGTTCAATCCCTTAGTCGACTCTTACGACACCCACAGGAGGAGTTGGGGTGGTGACAAATGTATTCTTACTGCCGTCACCACACGGCTAACACCGTATTCCATTACCCTAACTGTTCCGTAAAATTAAAGTAAAGATTCATATAAATTTTACAATCCTTCCAAGGATCCTTAAGTTTTCTAAGTACTCGAGACGGATTCACATTTGTATGTAAATTAATTCAGTCCACATAAAATCCAGGAGCTGGAACTGGTCGAATGATGTTCTGGAGCACTTTGAAGTTTTCTGTATCTTGAAATTTTACAATATCGCAAGATTCTACCACATTACCTCGGAGTTATAACAAGCACATTTTAGTTCATAATACCACATTAATATTTTGTTTATTATGTCCATTTTTACATGAAATAAAATCCCACAATGTCGTAACAGATGTGCTTACCATAGAAAAAATCAACTGCGAAAGACTGGTTGTCACGGTATTCGAACCCGCTTCCTCTGGATTGCCGGTCCAACGTGCTTCCAATTACACCAGACGACCTTCCGTGAATCACAACGAATTAAGTCAATGGTATTTATTGTTAAACTAATCAATAGCGATATCTGTACTTAATGTTTCGAAGGTACTACAACCTTAAGCCACTCAAAGACGTGTGTCTACCACAATCGTGCGCAAACTCGACAACTCTCCGTTACGTTGAATTTGCTATAGAGGGCGCTGTATGAAATAAAATGTTCATCCTAAAATATGTAGTCTCAATAATAATAGTTTAGAAAACTAAATAACACGCTGTTTTCGTATTCCTGACAGCAAACCCTTTCATATCGTGAGGGTGGGTTTCAAATAGCCAGTCCGCCATCTTGTGAAGGTCGCCGTATTGGATGCTGGCTACCAGTTCACCTTGTGGGGGCCTACCCACGTTGCGCCTTCCAGTACCGATGTCGAGAATCTTTCCGTCCCAACAGACATCGATTCTACGTGCAATGGTCCACGCGGGCGAAGTCATAAAAGTAATGTAAAAAAAACGAATACTATGGGATCTTAGTAGACTTCGCGTTTTCGTTGAAACGATACAATTCGTTGAATAAAATTATAAAGCTCAATTCCCAAAGAACTGAAGACTTGATGATTTGGACCCAACCGCTGGCTTTTGAATGCAATCCTTTAAAATTAAACCAAAACATACCGAAGTACCTGAAGAAAGCTTTGTTACGATCAAAGAATTATTAATGTCACTAGGAATCATTCTGCCGTTCCGAACGCCACACGCAAAGGTTACAGGCTGTAAAGGAAATTAATACAAACAGCATAGGGAATTCATATGCACTTAGGACTGTTTTCCCCTGACGGTGTGGCTTGCTGGATCTAGAATATTTAAGAGCATTGTTGAGAATACGTTGTCTAGGCGGATCGATGAAGTCAATTTGATCTGAGAATGAAAATTGTATGGCCAGAATCGCGGGTAGAATGTCAATCAAGAAGGAAACATAAAAAACCGGCCTAGAGCATGTCGGGCCACGCTCGGTGTAGGCTTCTGTAGCTATTCAAAAACGGAAGTTTTTTTGTAATTTTGTAAGCTTAATATTCGTGTTTTTTTTCATATTTTTTGGACCTATGGAGCAAAAGTTAGGTACACATTTTTTTTTTCTTTTGGAGTTTTCGAAAATATTAACTCTAAGGTAGACTTAACTTTAGAAGAAAAAACTCAACTATACCCCACACTATACGATTGCAGCTAAATCAAAAAATCATCCCCATTTTACGAGCAGGGGAAGTAACCGATAAAAAAATATCCTACCACTTTGTCGGCGTGATTAATATGTATCATCATCATCATCATCTGCTCCAAACGTCCACTGCTGAACGAAGGCCTCCCCCGAAGATTGCCACAATGACCGGTCCTGTGCCACCCGCACATGTTAATATGTATACCTGTACCAAAATGCAAATGTCTATTCCTAACGGCCTGTGAAATATGCTGAAAACAGACAGGTAGACAGACAGACAAACGAACATGGCTACACTACAAGGGTTTCCTAGTTTACAACGGAACCCTAAAAATGATGGTTTAATTAATTGAAGAATTTTTTATGGACATAGAAATGCAGCGAGAAAAAGTTTTCATAATTTGGGAAAATCCCATAGATATTGTTTTCAATGTCAGGACCGCACCTGCTACATGAAAGATTAGATATTTCGCCTCTTTATTTTAAAAATAATTATTTTATCACTTATTTCTAACTTTCCCATTAAAAGCATTGCCAACTCTCTAATACATTCTCATTAATTTTCTCTCTCTGACAACATTCTAGAAATGAAAAAAAAAAGAAGCCATTGTACGTACATTCAAATGTTTTATCTAATTTGACGATTTGAGTTCCATTCCTCACAACAATTTTTTCTATCGAGATATTGAGAAAATCTAGCTTTTTAGGGTTCCATAGTAAAACCCTTATAGTTTCGCCATGTCCGTCTGTGCATCTCTCCGTCTGTCCGTCTGTCTGTCTGTCTGCAGCATAGCTCCGTGGCCGTTAGTACTAGAAATATGCAACTTGGTACAGTTATACTAATTTAGCCATTTCATTTGATCACATGGAACCGTGCATCAGGGAATATTTTAAAATTGATTAGAGTTCCCTAGATGTTATAAGTTTTTTTTTTATGAGCTGGAGAAACTTTTATGCTCCGAATTCGTCAAAATCCGCGGCCTTACCCATACAGTCATGTTAATCACGCTAGCAAAGTGATAGAATAAAATGTAGAAAAAAAAAAAATTTGTCGGGTACGTCCCCTAGTAGTAAAGTGGGAATGTTTTTTTTTATTTTGCTGTATTTCTATAGTGTGGTACCGTTAAATAGGTCTTTAAAAAAGAATAGGGTTCCAAGAAAACGTTTTGTTCAAAAGTCAATATTTTTAGAGATAACCTCTCCGAAAATAAAAATAAATGTTTAACTATTCATCCATGAGTACAAAAAATATGAAAAAAAACACGAATAGTGGGCTTTAAGAATTTTTTTTTTTCTGCTATAGGTGGCAAACGAACAGACGAATCGCCTGATGGAAAGCGATTAACGTCGCCCATGGACACCCGCAACACCAGAGCAAATAAAACTATTTCGAACAAATTCGGCCCAACATGCTTTTAGCCGGTATTTATTCACTATAAAAGGTAATAAAATTATTGAATTGACATTACCATGATTATCTTATTATATTTATTATCTTCCCGGGAACAACATAACAAAGTAACATTACCAAACTGAACATTGCGTGCCTGAATACTTAAAACAAACTTAGTTCTTATAAAACCCGCCACATGTATATTTCAGAACAAATGTTTTTCCACTGGAAATAGAAGATCCGTTCAAATCGGCTCCATTGGATCGCACACGGCGCTCCCGGTTCAAAGTTACATCAGATACGGTTCGATGGTTCATTGCACTTTATACGGGGGCGACTAATCTTATAGCAATCGTATTTCACACACGAGTAAAGCAAACATTTTATTAGATGTCTGTGGGTAACAACAAATAATTATACAGATGTAGTGCAGTCCATGACGATACAAGTACGAAAAAAATGAAGTTCGAAACGTCGACCGAAGGACCTGTTTTAAATCGACACGAGTTACGAATTTCCTTTTTGATTGTGACGTTTGCAGTACAAACATAAACAAGACAACATAGGAAATAAAAAATAAAAAAAAGTAAGTGGTGTGTGCATCACAAAATGGACCCAACTCAGCATATTGCCGACTAAGAAATCGGCGCTGGTCTTCCATAGAACCCATTCAGTGATGCCACGACAGATAACACAAAGAGTTACAAACATTAAACATTAAAACAAAACATTAACACATAACAACATAAAAAATAGTTAAAATTACTATCCACATACACAGATATGAAACTTTTGCACGTGCTTACAGGCACCTTAGCTCTGAAATCATGCCCTTGTGGCATTGTACCGAGGATATTGGCAGCGTTTCCTCACTGCTTCGCAACGCTGATACTCTTTGGTGGAAGTCAACAGCTCTTCGGTCTAGGGTGATGTCAAGTAGACAATTCTCGTAAAAAAAAACGTACGTTTTAATTTTTCCTTCAAAATACACAAACCTAAATAATATACTAGGATTACCAAGACGTAAAAGGCAAGTTTGAAGAAAGAAGTTTTACTTTACCTCTTTAATTTAAGCATAGTTCTAAAAGCAAAGTGCAGCAAGTTTCTTTGAGCGCAAACAAGTCAATAAACTTAGTTACATTTACCTTCGCCACGTAAAACAACACTGCCTGAATGGTTAAGACAGAATACAGACCGTGATCGAAGAATAATATTCGAATTGTAAACATCCATTCCAGTATGAGCATAAGGGGGTTTGTTAGGTATGTTAGTAATAGGCCCCATAAGAAGGCGCATATCATCTATCTAAGTCCACTGCTGGAAGTAGGATTATAGGTCTCTCCTGTTGACTATGCGTATTAGGCGGTAAATTTCCGTAATCAAGTGGATTAGCGTCACATCAAATATAAATAAAAAATAAATATATAAATATCTTGGGACATCTTACACAAAGAAAAAGAATCAGTCAAAGAATAGTCAAAGAATAGAATACATTTTAATCCCTTAGTCGACTCTTACGACACCCGCGGGAAGATATGGGGAGGCAAATGTATTTTTAACCAACTTAAAAACAGGAGGAGGTTTTCAATTCGACTGATTTTTTTTTTGTCGTATATATGTTACCCGATAGATATCTCCGAGAATTGTGAACCGATTTAAAAAAAATTGTGACGTGTATAACCCCGAGATGATCCCGTTGGCACCAAGTTGGAGTCTGATGATGGGATCTTGGAGAAATCGAGGGATCTCTTCAAATGTTATAGGTACATGTATGGCACGTTTGGTAATTTTCATTAAATTAAAAGAATATGCATTCAGAAAGTAGGATTTGATGATAGGAAACCAATGATGGAAACCACAGATGAAAGGATCTTGGAGGAATCGGTTGAAGTTGGTTGTTTTAAATTTTTTAATTTGATGATTATTACTTCCATTCCGTCACCACGCGGCCATGATATTTATTGAAATATTCCTAGGTCACACTTTAGTGATATACTATATCTATATCTACTGAGGTAGAATCTAGATTACATCATTATGTAATGCTAAGCCGAAGTCATTGCAATGTCAACGACCTGGCTTAATTATTCATAACCAAATACCGGTTATGCATACCATGTGTGTTAGGACGCATAATCGTATTCATGGATGCATCAAGTTGTGTACTTACCTAAGGACTATATATAAGGTCCTAATTTATTAGTTGCAGATATTTTAACACATGATACTTTACATCAAAATAATTAACTTTAAATATAAATTAAGAAATCTTTTCACGTAACTTTTTTATTTCATTCTCCTAACAAAAAAAAAAAATTATAATTTCGTCTAAAAAAAATCATCATGTGCATTATCACATGTCACAATAACACTGTCTGTCATGTCATCAAACGACACAATCCAACGGAAAATAACAGGACATTGACAATCAAATATTTAATTTATCGACGTGAAGTGGCCTGCAGTGTTATTCACTAAGGAAACCGCTTTTATTTACGTACTTTAATGCTATTTTGATGCGTTTTTAACGTAAAAATTTGAATTTGGTATTTTTTAATCCTACTTGTATCAAAGTGAGGACGTTAATTTTTTGTCAGTAAATGCTTTATTTGTAGTAATACTTTTACAAAAATAAACTATAAAAAAAACCCAATAGTTTTTTTTAATAATAAATTTCTTCACTCCAGAATTTCTCAAAGAAAAAAAAATTCAAAAATTCAAACTCGAAAACTACAAAAAATCGGCTAACATACATGGGGTATATTCTGATAGCCCATGACGTGAGGAATCTAAAAAAAATTTTTTGACGTCAAGGTTTGGACCACCCTGTATATGTTTTTGGGGCTTTTTAAATCAATTAAATTCGTCAGCAAGCTTTCCTCCCATTTGATTGTCCGACCATATTAGACATCACCGATCAATGTGCTATACTACGGTCATTTGTCTAGGAGTGTGGACGCTAGCGACTGATAATGATGATGATGGCGAGAAACGAAAAGATACAATAGTACATGAATCAATTTTCTAGAATGTTCAACCTCTTGAGCCAAGCACTTGTGAATTTGTAATGAAAAAAACTCAATTAATACGTAATAGCTATCGCGAACGAAATTAAAAATGCAATTACATTGAATAAAATAAAAGCAATTTCCTAACAAGAAAAGGATTAAAGGTCAATACTTGTGACAAAGAAAGTTCAATTAATAAAAAAACAATTTAACAACCTCCCGACCTCTTCATAAACTCCTGCTACCTAATTAAGAAAACTCGAAGAAAAAACTCTCTTGCGAAGTCGATAAATTAATTTTATCAAGTCGAACTCATTTCTTGTCACTGTTTTTTAATTAGATCGCTTTTTCCGAAGGTTGCTGAATATTTTAGAATTATAACTAACGTGAGACTCAAACATATTTAAATATTTATCAAACGGGTTACTCACGTAATTTAAGTCGATAATTGCTCGACATGTTTCGATCCATTTAGAGGATCCTCATCATGGAGTACCCGCGACCAAAGCCCGACGTGTACTGCGGGCTTGTGCTCTGCTAGAGCGGGTGCTGGCCGCGGGCAGCGCTGGCGGGGGCGGCGAAGGAGAAAAAAACCCATGATGAGGATCCTCTAAATGGATCGAAACATGTCGAGCAATTATCGACTTAAATTACGTGAGTAACCTGTTTGATAAATATTTACATATGTTTCAGAATATTATTTACGTATCAAAAACTTTAAGGATTTAGGAACACATTTTGCCACTATATCTGCTTCATCCTGTGTAGCGTCTTATAGTTTGAAGCCATGAAGCCCACAATATAAATACGTTTCTCAAGAAAGCGGACTGCCGAAATAGTGACGCATCGCTTTAGGCTGTATTTCCATTTGCCAGCAATATTGCCGGTAATGACAAAAATAAAATGAGTTTATCTAAAAACTTATGTACGAAATATTTGATATTCACAAATGATTTACGGTGAAGGAAAACATCGTGAGGAAACCTGCTTACACCTGCGAAGAAAATAGGCACGTTTGATGTCGCGTTGCGGAAAAAATGGCCAGAATACAATACAACATACAACAACAACAACATAAATAAAACGAACAGTATTAATTAGTATAACTTAAAACGATGTAATGATCATGTCAATTGTAATTATTGAGTACCCGATATTTCGACATTTGCCAATGCCATCTTTTAAATATCCCGTTTCAAGCCATATTAATGATGTAAATGACCATGTTAGCTTAAAAACTTATTACAATATTTAACCTCTCAAATGCCAATAATGAACAAATGTTTAAGACAATTAATTATGTGTACAATATAAAACATACTCAGTACCTAGTAACAAATAATTACTAACATGTCCGAGTATTTTATCAAATGTACAATGTCATAGCTTAAAGTCAAAGGCCAAAACATTTAGTTTAAATAAATCCAAGATGATTTTACCTTTCGTTCTAGCATTGTCCATTTCGTTCACAAATATTTTTACGTTTTGACATAACGGGACATAAGTAGGGGCCATATTTACGGTGAATATTGCAATAAGCAATATAATATCACTAAAGCTAGTGCAATCCCGGATTACCGTCGACCTGTCTCTGCCTTGGACTACATGTCCGCAAATCCCCTGTAACTTGTGGACTCTTGGAGGAATATGAATGCTATACAAAATAAATACGGTAATGGAATTCATTAAATTCTGGATTACGCTTTATTATTTTAGTAACGAATAATTACTAACATGTCCGAGTATTTTGTCAAATGTGCAATATCAAAGCAAATAATGATAAGTTAGGGCGGTCACATACATACGGAGTTCCGTTTCGGAGTTTCGATTCGAAATACTGTTTCGGAATTCCGTAAATACATCACACATATACGTTTATTTCCGTTCGGAATAAAGAGGCTCAGTTGAACGACGCTAGAACTTGAGTTCAGACGTTTGGCATTATGGACGACGATTTTCTTATTGCGATAACACTGTTGCTATACCTGGCAAAAAAAAAGAAAATACGTCGCCATTACTGGGTACATTCTCTTAACACCCAAAGATTGCGAACAAGTCAATATTATGTAAAAAGGGCCACATTGCTTGATAATCCTGATATTTTTTTCGAATACTATCGTATAACTATAAACTATTTCGAAGAGTTATTAAATAAAATAAGAGGAAAATCAGGAAAATAAAATAATAGGAAAAATCACATGCGTGGGAGCAGATAAACACCTGTACGCTTCGGTCGTGCGAGTCGTGCGACGCACACTGACTGGCGTTCCGTTCGGGATTTCCGAATGTGTGATGCGACTCGTTCAAAATGTATGCAAAAGTTGCGTTCGGAACAGCTTTTTTTCGTGCGGGATTTCGAATGCATAGATTTTCATACGGAATCCCGAATCAGATTATATTTCGAACGGAAAACGACTGTTTGTATGTGGCACTTTCATAGATTGGTATGGATTTAATGCGTTCGATATTACGAATCGATATTTCGAATCGAGATTCCGAGGCGAAATTCCGTATGTATGGGAATAGCGACATGACTAGAAAT
>JALPQI010026110.1:0-13541 GCA_025490895.1 Thaumatotibia leucotreta | reverse complement strand
GAATAACCAAAAACGTTTGGTTCAAAATTCGACAAAAAATGTTGGTTCGTTTTCCGGGTAATGGTTTGAAGCAAGTAATTTTTTGAATAACTTTGAATGCAGTTTTATTTGCTTTAAAAATAACATAATAGTACATTACGACACAAGTGCGAAAAACGAGAATTTCGAAATGAGTGGCGATGTTTTAAAACACGAACGATAGGGAGTGTTTTAAATCGAAACGAGTTACGAATTTCGATTTTGCACGTGACTCGTACGACGTTTTTTAGTGCAGATGGCCCTCCGAAGTTTTAGACCTGGCGTAAAATGAGCCACTTCTCGCACTAGAGCCGAAAAAAGGCACCGTCCACAGATGTCATATATACCATAGATCAAGCAAACGTATCTACTTAGCGTGTCAAATGAACTCGGTAAAATCTACTGAGTTGTCCGTCTTTAAACGCAGCTTGCAGCTTTCGGGCGTCAAATTTTGTAAGTTGAAGTGAACAAAAACATTAATAATACCTCCTTAAGTAATATTAATTGCAACAACACAAAAAAATATGAATACTCAAGGGCCTGAGACATATTTAAAATCATAGGCAAGTAACAACTTCAGTACAAAATCTGACAAGCTCGGCCGCCATACAAATGAATGAACTTGTTTCTTCTATCCAAATCTAATTCTGTGGCACCGTCTGTACTAAAGAAGTCTTCTTTCAGTTCATGTCTATTTCATAATTTTTGTCGCTACACTCACTTCCTAAGTCTAACTTCGACATGTGTTTTTATATAAAAATTGAGTTTGTGGTGAAATGACAGAACACGTCCCCATTCTTTATTCATGTTCTCCAACATATAACGAAACCCGTAATTAATTATCAATTTTTTTGAACAAAACTCTTCTTAGAAATTAGTAGGTTTGGTATATCAAAATTAATCAAATCGGAGTCGGACAGTTGGGTACCCACAGATCAGTATAGATAGCTAACGGTGGCATGGAACATGTCGCAGCGTTATGGCCGGTAGGCCTTTATAGTGTGACAGATGCGCGCCCTATGAGCCAGTCGCAACTTACCAGCGACTGCAGGATGAGCTCGGACATATCCGTAAAATGCCGAATTGTGCCGTTATTTCTTGTAAAAATAGGAGTGTAAATAAACATTTCAAGGACTATTGAGTCACGTACCACATGAAAGTATTGATTTTTTTAGTTATTAGTTGACAAAAACCACGTATTTTTACAAATAATATATAACAAACAAACCGCTGACATAAATGTCATAATGATTTTACTTGGGCGTACCAATTGGTTGAACTATTCATTGACAAATTGTATGTGCGTTTTACATTGACGGCTTAGAATAGCAAGCAAGTTGCAATTTGGTAAGTGACCGTGCAATGTATCCAATTGCTAGCGATATTCACAACCGTCCTGTCATTTCTTGTACGGCCGCTGCGAGCAGGCCGCGAACTAGAGGTACGACTGACCGTGCCGATGACAAATAGGGTCGATAAATTGTTGATGTATTTGATTAATTGATTATATTCAATTTTTTCTTTCATATTTTTGACCTTTGTATCAATATCTTATCTTCATAAAGGTAAAACAATATATATATATAGATTATATTGCGTATTATATTATTTTGAGCCTTTTACAATAACCGTTGTCAAAGGTTGAAATTGTTTTATTTAAATATGTGACCATCGCGGAAACGGCTGATAACATTATATTTATTAAGGGTACAACCGTCTAAATAATTATTTGTTCATGTGATTCCCAGCCACAATTAAGATAATGTCGTTATAAATTGCTTTGTTCATATTCAAATATGTGTTTATAATTGACATTCTGTAGTTTATTATTTACAAATCAGATCCGACACGAAAGTAAGAAAAAAGTTTTCTAATTTATTATTAAATGACCTAAAATGAAAACAAACAATATAAGGACTTAAATAAAAAAACCGGCCAAGTGCGAGTTGGACTCGCGCGCGAAGGGTTCCGTACCATTATCAATTTATTATTAAAAAAATACAGTTAAATCAACCTACCTCAAAAACTATAGGAGATAATTTAATCAAACCAAAAATCGTTGATAGATTTTATTAATGTGCATAACATATATTTTTTTTAGAATTTTATATCGCGTAGTTTAAAAAATAAAGGGGGGGGGACACATTTTTCAGACTTTGAGAGCTGATATCTCGAAAACGATTTGCTTAAATAAAAATGAGATTTATAAACCTTCATATCATTTTTAAAGACCTTTCTATTAATACCCCACACGCTTATATACAACTAATTTTTTTTTTCTATCCCTCAGTTACATGTATGGACGGGCCCCGCCCCAATAGTTTTTTTTACAATTGAGTATCATAACCCTGTAGCGGTTCATACGACACATATCCTTACCAAATTTCGTTACTGTAGCATTTATAGTTTCCGAGTAAATGGGCTGTGACAGACGGACAGACGGACAGACGGACATGACGAATCTATAAGGGTTCCGTTTTTGCCATTTTGGCTGCGGAACCCTAAAAAAATGGCCTAAATCGCCGTCAGTGGGCAAGGTACCCAGAAGGCTGGTCGCATTCCCCCGTTGCATAGCTATACTTAAACGCCGTGCAAGGTACTGGCCAGCCCTCTGGTCGCCTGAGGTCTCTCTTAGGCGAGCCGCTAGATCTTTAAAAAGTCCATGTGCACTTGGCCCCCATGGCCCCAAGGTCTCCACACCAAACGCCGCAAATATGTATCTGGTTCCTAAAGCAGCATATTTGCGGCGCTTGAGACTTTCGGCTAATGATGCCGCGGCGCCAGCAACAACGCTGGTGGCCGAAACATGGGACGGTGCCAGAGTGACAACGCAGGTGGCGTCCCAAACTAGCGGCCGGCCCATGCTCCACGGCACCAGCGTCATTCCGTCAGGCCTCTTGCCGTCGTCCCTGGCCAGACCGTTGGGCTCTAGGATGGCCGGTATTTTCGCGCTAACAAGGGCGCGACGGATAACATAATGTTTATAAAGATTAGATACATCGTCCAATGCGATATTTTAATCTGTATTTATTTCTTATTAAATGATAGATCGATTTTAATGTTTTTCTTAATATTCCGGCCTTATCAAATATCTATGGATAATAATTTATCGACGTAGCCTCCTCTCTAGTGCCGCATCATATGGTAGCTCTTTAGCCAATCACAGCGTGGCAAAGGCCCGACCTCGGAGACACCGAGACTCATTACAATTTCGCTTCGTTACAAATCTCTCTCTTTCATATATCTATGTGGGTACCCTTTCTTGTTAATCACTTTTTCTATTCGACATCGTCACGTATTATAAAAGACATTCGATCAATTTATCCATACCGATAACAGTTTTCACAAAATAATTGTTGTAGAGTGACTAAAATGCCACGCAGAAAAAAAATGTGCGATGAATTTGTGGAGCTGTGGAAAAAGATTATCCTAAATTACAATTAAAATTTAAATCTAAATCAGGTTCGTGATGCTAAATTATACTCCACTAAGTGCAACGTTAGTTTCCCCCAAAGAAATTTCAATTCGGAAAATCATACATCCGTTTAAAAAAGTTTTTTAGGATGGAAATGACTAAATTTATGGTGAGCTGTAATATACCATGGTCTCAGTAAGAAAATCCAAAAACATTTTGACCATTTCTAGCGAAAACTTTCCATATGTACAGAGCTTCTGAGATGCTTAGTAGCTGTAGACATAATGTCAGTTTCTATAATATAGACATTCTGTTCTATGTGATCTTTGTCTTATTTGTTATTGCACCCGCGATAACGACGTATACCTCTTACCTATGCGTATAGACGCATTAGGAGGAATAATAGGAGTTAAATGCTCATAATCGCCACGCTGGACAAGCGTGTTGGCGATCGCAGTAGTGTGTCCATTGCGATGACGCTACTGCCCATCAATATTCGATCAATAATCTTCAATCCCTTCGTACTCTTACGACACCCACGGGAAGAGTCGGGGTGGTGACAAATATATTCTCACTGCGCCGTCATCACACGGGCTAGTGATAGTGGTGATCCATTAGGTACATATAACTAAAACTGAAGGTATTTGCGACTAGAGATCAAACACTTACCAATTCCATTACTTCAGAGAACATTAACCTAACAACGTGCACATAGTGAGCGCTGTCGATATAGTCGTGGCAGAGAGGATTGCCCTCTAACTTGAGCGAGCGAAGCGGCAAGTCCCGCAGAGGTATCAGCAACGTCACTCGATCTAAGTGGTTGTGAGACAAGTCCAATCGTTTCAGCCGTGGCGTGTTCTTGTGGAGACTGAAGCCGTCGATAGAGCTGGAAATAACAATATTTATGACAATGTCATCAGTCCACTGCTGGACATAGGCCTCTTCCGTCACCTATGCTGCTGTGCTAGTATAGAAAACAGTATTTTGCTATGAAAGTCCATAAAAAAAGAGCTGCCTGTTGTAGGCAAAAGGCGGTTTTTAGGGTTCCGTAGTAAACTTGAAACCCTTATAGTTTCGCCATGTCTGTCTCTCTGTCCACAGCATAGCTCAGTGGCCGTTAGTATTAATCACGACGACAAAGCGGCAGAAAAAAAAATTGTGTACCTCCCCTAGTCAAGTGAGGATGTTTTTTTTTTATTTAGCTGTAATCCTATATAGTGTGGGGTATCGTTGAATACTTGGTTATAAAAAAGACAATTACTGCGATACCTATTGCTCATTTTTAATACTTTATTAAGAGAAACCATACAAGATATTTTGTATATCATTAAAGACTGGTTATTTATAATAAATGTTTGTCAATTATTGAAAATGGCGGTCACTTTGCAACTCTAAGTAAGCCCATTTCAAAGAATAAAAAAATACTATTATGTACTGACGAGAGTCTGTTGTGAGAGAGGTTGAGGTCAGTGAGAAACTCCCAGGAGATGGCACTCTGCAGTTGGAACAGTTCCATCTGATTGGTCGGCCGGTTCAGAGGGAAGTACACGAAGTTGCTCACATCTGGAACATAGGATATTGATAACATTATAATACGATATGTTTTCGATTGTTCTGTCAACCTCGGTCGTTCTTATTAATTGCACTGCGTATTTGTTTTCATGATTCCGGTTCGCTACAACCGAATGTCATAAAGGTGGCGACTGACTTGTAACGTTTGCTTGTAATGTATCGTTCAAAGCGAGCATGTTGCATTACAGTTACATTACAGCTATGCGGCGAACGCTCATCGTGAGCGCTCTGTTTATTTGTGCTCCGTCCATTTTGTTTAAAAATAGCAGATATTTATTAATACGGAGGTCGCGTGTGTTTTACTTATTTTAATAAGTTATTGTTATATGAAAAACAAGAAGAAAAAAATGAAACGATATTGGATATTTTTTTCTTGGCCTAATCAACTGTAATTTGCATTTCGTCAGATAATTCTTCCCACGCATCGTTTTTTTATTTATTTATTGAAATGATCTTTATTCGTGGGATCCCACAGTATTTCCTTTTCTCCGTATTTGTCAATAAATGATAAAACTTTCTCTCTATCCCATTCCATATTTAGTTTTTTATTAAAATCTAGTTCACAAACAAAATGACGGTATAAATGCTCTCGCGGCAACTAGCGAACCTGTACTGACTTGTAATGTAACACTCAAAGGGATTCGCGTAAAAACCGACAGCCGAGTGGAGCACGCGGTGCTCGCAGCGAGCGGCTCTGCTCGCTGCACTGACTGTTGTAATACTCGTGTTGTATCACGTTACATTACACCGAAATGTTACTAGTCAGTCGCCACCTTAATACCATGTTCTTATACTTCGTTTTATTTAAGATTAGAATTATCTGTCAAACGGGTGAACAAAGAAGCAGTGGTCGTGAACCTTCCTTCTTCGATTTCGGCCGATAACACTGAATTTCTCGGAACTTATGTACATACATATAATTTGATAATTACCGATAGCTGAACGCATAGTTTTCACATTTATTATTAATTTGTTGGCAAAACTGTATTTAAAAAAATTATAAGTGTTTTATAAGCAAAATGGCGGCAATTTAGAAAAAGCTAAATATTGAAGGTTTTCGTTTAGTGTTTGGCGGTTTTTAACTAAGTATTTTTTTATAAATTTGTAACTCATATCGTACCGATTTTACATTACTGAATTTAATGAAGTTTACAGTCTAAAGTTTAACAATATTTGCATATTTAATCTAGCTTACATTATGCACTCCCAGTACTTTTAAAAGTCATGCGTTTAAGGATTAAAACTATCGGTATAAAAGCGGGCACGGTGTCATAAAGACTGAGCAGATGACAATAGTAAGACAACCTTACCCATCGGCAACGTCGTTTAGTATTTGTCGCCATTATGGGCGGCTTTAATCTGGGACGCTCTAACGTAGTTTGAATTTGGTAACAAATTAGAAAATAAAACTCAGATGACAATGATGACATACTCTACATAGTTTTATTCACTTCAGTGGAGGAGTCCGAGGACTTGGAACCACCAACGTTTATAATAAAATTCTCCACAGTGTTATCTATTATATTATGTAATTTCATTTAAAAACTTATTTTGTTTTAAAATGTTGTATACCGTAACCAACGATATGCCAGCAGTCTCAGCAGTCTTTTTCACACGGTCCGATTTAGTGGGATATTCCTTTCTATGGCACATTACTAACACTAATTTGTAAATATTCACCACCATCCGCTTTTCACTGGCAGTCAGAGGATTTTGCTTTTGCCGTTTCTTCTTTAGAGATGAGAAAACGTTAGCCGAACCGGCTGCGACTTCATCAATTTTAAATGTGCACCAACAAACAAAATATCTAAATAGATCAACAATTAATAACGAAATTGAACAAAAACGATAACATCAATCTTTAAGTAAGCTAACAGCAATAGAAAATACAACCGACTCAACCGACAAATCGAATAACAGATAGTGACAGTGACGTTTTAAAATTGTGTGAGAACTCTGCCTCTTTAGGTTTTTTAATGTACAACCTTTCCATGAAAAATTGCAAACGCAATTTATTAAAATTCTTATCTTTTCATCTTATATTATAAATTCACTAACATTATGTTTCTTATCTGTTCACAACACTGAGTAATGTATGTATTAATATAGCATGATAATAAATACGTGATATTTAATAACTCGTATTCACTGTTCGATCCGCAGAATGTGCCTGTAAAAAAACCTTACATCTCGTTCTGCAAAGGTCTTTCTAATGCTAAAAAAAACGAAGTATAGAATGTCGCAATGTTAAAACAGATTAGTAGTAAAATGTCTATAATTTCAAAAAACCTATACTAACGGATCAGAGTCATAAAAGTAAATTCACTAAAGCTGGCACAAATGGATTTAATGAAACGAATGACATCTATCATTGTGTGTATGCAGTTTTCTTATACCAACCTGTATCTACTGTCATTTTGACATCCACACATAGATACTTTCTGTCGCTGACTCTATAGCGAATCAGTGCTCGCCCTAACTCAACATTATTCATATAGTTTGTATCATCTTTAAAAACTTGGCTTGTTTTCTTTGTCGATTTGAATCAGCTTTCGTGAATTCATCTGTACTTCGAAGACCCATGTCATATTTTTAGAGGAGTCACTTTTTGGAGCTAGTTCGCCTTCTATGTTTTTTTCCGTTCACTGGTTCTTTCTGAGTTCAAATGAACAATATCAATCAGATTGTAAGACATTTCAAATCAAAGTTAATTTTGACATGGTTGTAGAGTGGCTTAGGGTTCCGTCTAAACGTCTCCTAACTTAGCAAGCCGGTAAGTGACGTTTGTCCCCTTTGGTCTTATAGACATATTGATAAGACCAATAGGGATAAAGACTTACCGGATCTCTTCTAGACATACAGCACCGGTCAGAAGTTTAAGTTCTTTCCATGGTTTCGATACCAAATAGTTTCGTGTGAATATTTTTTCAACCGATATCTTTGCTGATTCAAGAGCTACTTAATATTAATTTCCCATCAAATCTGAACAATTTTATACATCGGATTCGATAATAATTCATAGTCAAGTTAAGTTGTAATTTTTTGATTATCACTAGAATGAACACCGCGTGGGCATGACTGCCAAAAGCTGCCACAGCTGCCTCAGTTGTCTGACCTGTGCGAAAGTAGCGGCTAATTAAAAAGCTCAATAATTAGTTACATATTATTTGAAAACAAATGTCGACATAAATGCTTGAAAAATGATAACCCAAAAAGTCGATTTCGCATCGAAATCGTGGTGCGAACTTTAGGTGCGACCTAGGTGCTCAAGAAACGGTGCCGGTACGAAATCGCAGTGACGCATCGTATCTGTAACGCTTTTGCCGCATGCTTCTCAGACCGCTGCTCAAAAATGATGCCGGTACGGAATCGCAGTCATATGTCATAAATGTCAGGCGTCATGTACACATGTCGATGTGGCTATTGTTGATTACACACACATCCAAGTGAAGTACTAATTGCAAAAAATGTCGTGAATGAATGAAAGACTTGCGTCAAAATATCGAAGCCAGTTCCTTGAACAAACTTTTTGGTCAATCTCACAGTTGCAATTGGATTTGCTGTCAGTAAAAAGAACAGTAATTTCAAATTCCCCGTGAGTTTACATGACATGTTGATGTGTGCGTGGCTTCAACTCTCGTGCCGATACCTACAATACCTATAATAAATACAATCAAATGATTTTGAACGCCCCATCAATGCGTATTTTAAGCAGCGGCGTGGGAAACATGCGTTACGCATACGATGCGTCACTGCGATTCCGTACCGTCGCCGTTTTTGAGCATTGAGACCTTTGATTATTATATCATGGTGTGTACCCTTCTCTGCGAGGAAGCTCGTGAGGTCCACTTGGGGGTGCGGCGCCGCCGCCGACATGAGCGTGAGGCGGCGCCGCAGCACGAGCCGCGGGATGAGGTCGATCTGGTTGAGCCGGGTGTCCGTCAGGGAGATGCTCAGCGTCAACTCCACGTCGTCCTTGGAACAGATTGTAATAGTTATGTGATCATCTACTGATTGTTGGGACATGAGGTGGAGTGAAATGGGCACTAGGGACGAGGTACGGAGATCAGAGATCCCGATGTTTAGAGTTCCGTATTAGCTAGGAACCCTTATAGTTTCGCCATGTCCGTCTGTCCGTCCGCATAGCTTAGTGGCAGTTAGTACAAGAATTTTGCATTTGGTACGAGTATTAATAAGAAGCATATCGATACAGTAAGTAAAACATTGGAAACAATATTCTATCGATGACTAATACCTAAGGCATAGAATAGAATACGAGTATAATAATGTTTATTTCGTGATTAGAATAGACTTACAAACACACCAAAAAGGTTGCCCCGACGCTGATTTCCAGGGCCACCAAAAGTGATAATAATAAATTAATAAACTTAAAAGTAACAAGTGACACCGGTAACAGTACATGCATAAACTTTATATTAACTGGCACTGACAACCCTGTATATCACGTGCCAAATTTATTGTACGACATTTGATAAAAAAAAACTATGACTGACAAAAAACATACAACAAAAAAAGAATTATCGCTAGCTGTGTGACTCAACCTGTGACGTATTACGAGGTTGTGTCATAAAAATATATTTCTGTACAAAATACATACATTTCATATATCATCGTTGAGATTGCCAATTCCGTTATGTGCACAATTTCAGAAACTGAAAAATCAATTCAAATGATGTCTTGCTGATTCAAGAGCTACTTAAGGGGTGTACCGATAAAAAACTGGCAAATTCAAATGAAAAAAATCGGGTCAACATAGTTCAAAAGCTGATATTTCTGGCTTTTGTAATTAACTAGGAGGTCTTAAATTAGCTAACTTTGGTCCTTTTTTGTTGCTACTGCAATTTCAGTATTCACAATACAAGTTCTCCACGAAATCTATTTTTACAAGCTCTTTTTCTCCACTGCACGATTTCTTGTACTGCAGAAGTATCCAATATTTCTGGTTAATCTCCATGTTTTTTTTAATATACCCCTGCTTTGCGTGCAGTAATACTCTGTGGAGGGAATATGTCACATATTATGTGAATTTTCTACGGGTCTTTAATCAATTATTTAATCCTATAAAATTTTTAGTCTCTTTGGCATAGTTTTATGAAGCGAAATCAGTGGCAAAAAGTATCAAGGATATTATGGTGGCACACTGTTTCATAGACAGAAGTTTCATAGAATTTCGTTTCACAGAAATTTGTTCATATATTATTTGGATCATATACTTTCTGTTCCAATATTATTGTTTCATAGAATATTCAATTGCTTAAAACATATTTCACAGACATTCAGTTCCATGTATATTGCTATCTAACTTTTTTACTTTACAAAGTAACCAAACACTAGAATTACATTTCATGTATTTTTGTTTTGTAGGCACTTATTTCATAGATTGTTGTTTTATAGTTACTAGTTTATACAGGGTGGAAAGGGACGACGTTCCATCCCGCTACCGACCGAGTCTACCAACCATTACGATGAACTTTCAGTATGGGACCAACATCGAAAGCGTACATGGAAAATTGACTTTTCCATACTATTGAACTCTAACTAATTACTCGCTTTGTATGAGGGGTTAATTTTTTTTTAAATATTTCGATGTTGGTCCCATACTGAAAGTTCATCATAATGGTTGGTAGAATCGGTCGGTAGCGGGATGGAACGTCGTCCCTTTCCACCCTGTATAATATTTAGTTCCACTATTTACTTTATTGCATAGTGATATTCTTACCTAATGAGTCATATTTCATGTAAGTATTTTGTTTCTTATACACTGATTCGCCCTCCCTTTAAAAAAACCAAACTGCTACCAGAAAAAGTAGGTAGATTGTAGGCAAAGTAGGTTAGCAAAGTAGGTTGGGTTAGATTAGTTACCTTTTCAATCTGTTCTAGCCTCGAAACCTAACCAATCCAAGTAATAAATCAGGGTAAAACCAACTTGGATTGGTTAGGTTTCGAGCGTAGTTTCCCGGATACATAAAATACCTACTTACTTTTATTTAATTGTTTACGAATCGTCATCCTTGCGAAACCTAAAAAGGGGGGACTGGGGAGCGAAGCCCCCCACAAGGGGGGCTCGGGGGGCGGAGCCCCCCGCATTAAAAATAAAAAATATGTACCTCCCCTGCTCTAACCTGGATAGGTTCGTTAGTTACCTTTTATCCCTTAGAGCAGAAATAGAAGCCCCGCGCAGCGGGGCTTCGTCGACCGGTTCCCAGGTCTAAATCGCTTACTAAAATTCTTTGGACAAAGGCATTTCTTTTGTATTTGTATAATGGTATGTAATGATAATTCTATAGTTTAATTATGACTGAATAAAAAATATTAAGTTTGATACAATGACACATCACAAATGATAAATGAATGATAGATGTTTATCACAAATGTTTGTTCCTTGGTCATGGCTGTCTATGTATATAAGTATCTATATGTATCTATCTATTATATATATCGTCGCCTGGTACCCACATCACAAGCCTTAATTGAGCTTACCGTGGGACTAGGTCGATTTGTGTAAGATGTCCCAAGATATTTATTTATTTATTGTATTTATTTATGACAAACAACATTCTATGAATATTCAGTTTTTGAAACAACTGTTCTAGACAAAAAATACTATACGAATGAATAATATTTGATTGAATACGCTATGAAATGAAATTCTAAGAACTACATATCTGAACAATAAAAAATATACAAAACCAGATTATACAATGGAAGAGCTCTGAAAAATGATCATTCTATGAAATGAAAATACGAGAAACATTTTCTATGAACCAATATTCTGCGAAAATGTTGTCTATGAAACAACGTACAACCGGATATTATGCATAAGTCAAGGATATCTTAAGGAACACGGGAAGAATGGCCAGATCACAGAAATGAATCACTAGAAGAAGCAAATGTATCTACTTCGCGTGTCTGAACTCAGCTACAGCCACTGAGACGGCCATTTCTAATGACAGTCCACATACGTCAGCTGTTGCAGCCGCACGTAAGAATAAAAATACAAAATGCCTCATTGCACGATAATTAACTGCACCAGCCCAAATATTTCCAGCGCACAAAAACATATTTCCCATCGCACGTAAGTAATTTTTAAATAATATTGTGCGTGAATTCATTTTTAATATTTTTTTCCGTATCTTCATTTATGCGTCCAAGGATGTACCTAAGTAACTATAGGATTACGTTACAAATCGGCGTTTGCATTGCATTGCTGCGTTTGCTTTAAGCGTTTGATCGACCATGTGTGTTAAAGAGATGATGAATATGAGACTAGCGATACTCTCGCGTATCGCTTCGACTTCGTAGTACAGCCCATTCCTCATTCGTCCGTCAAATTTAGCGACTAGTGTTGTTCGTTCTACAATAAATATAATAGTGAGCGAGCGAGCCCACAGATATAAAATCTATGTGTACGAGAGAGACGGCTGCATTGGTGTCTTTGAATCGTTTAGGTTTTCCAATGACTAAATGCCGACCGTGACGTCTCAGTGACAGCTAAAAAGTCAGCACGCTTGGTTCCCATACAAATGGTGCTACTTACTTCATCTACTGAATATCTAAATCTGTGAACCAGACATATTGACGACAGTCCCATAATTTAGAAAAACTGCATAATGTACAAAAAAATAAACAAATGTTTGGAACAGATAGTTTGGAAGAGGTTTCGAAGAAGCTGTACTGTGAGTACCTGAAATGCAGTAGTGACACAAAAGTACTACAGTCAGCTAAGTTAAGACTTCCTGGTTAATTTCCAAAGCTTGAAATCATAATTATTTTTATAGGGACTATCGGTACATGCTTTAATATTGATTTCCCATAAAATCTGAACCATTTTATACATCGGATCCGATAGTAATTCCTAGTCAAGCTAAGTTGTAATTTTTTGATTATCATTAGTATGATAATCAAACCGCGTGGGTATGACTGCCAAAAGCTGCCACAGCTGCCTTACTCAGTTGTCTGACCTGTTCGAAAGTAACGGCTAACTAAAAAGCTCAATAATCAGTCACATATTAGTCGAAAACAAAATGTCGACTTAAATGCTGGAAAAATTATAGCCCAAAAAGTCACGTACACATGTTGATTCTCGGTACAATTAAATGATTTTGAACGCCGCATCAATGCATATTTGATTCCATTTTTCCGCAACTCGACATCAAACGTGCCTATTTTGCGTGGTCTCAACGCTGGCCCAGTACTTGTTGGGGACTTCACATACACCCTTGAATTTCGTCGCAGATGTATGCAGGTTTCCTCACGATGTTTTCCTTCACCGTAAAGCACTTGTGAATATCAAATGATATTTCGTACATAAGTTTTTTGAAAAACTCATTGGTACGAGCCAGGGATCGAACTCACCGCTTTATTAGCCACAATTATGAATTTACACATGTGGGTATTGGCAATCTCAACGACAATATGAGGTATACACCCAGGACATACGGGGTTGAGTCGCACAACTATCGATATGCCAACCAACTTATGAGACACGTACCTTGCGTATGCAGAAGCCGACCCC
>JALPQI010026109.1:0-22581 GCA_025490895.1 Thaumatotibia leucotreta | reverse complement strand
ACGTTTTACCGCTAGGCCACAGGTAATTATTATTAATCATAATCAGAAAATGAGTTTTTGCTATTATTTATTAGGTATCTCATACTCTTAAATAAATATTTAGTTCGGTTAAGCGTTCTGCTATTGATATCCACCAACCACGTCAACGCAGCAGCAATGCATAACACATTATTGATGAATCTCAAACGCTTCTTCATAGCATATCTCAAGTGGTGAGATACCTATAAAACGACACAAGGAGGTACTGAAGTGAAGTCGTGTACTCGTAGGTAGGTATTCTTGTTGGGCTACGCGCCCCGTGGATTTCATCTAACCGCACTACTAATGAAATTGTCAATCTGAAGCTCATGCAAACTTAATCGAAATACTTAATTAATTCGGGTTATGCAACTATGTACAACTTATGGTAGCCATGTCCATTGAGAAAATGCAATTTATTTAGGATCACCAATGAAATATATGTAAAATGATTTGTCAGCTTTTTATTTTGAAACAAGAGTATATCTATAAATTTTGTAAAATGTGTAATGAGAAGGAACAGATTCTGATTCGATTTCGAGATTTTGATTAGGTATCAATACAATTTTGTTTTCTTTGTTATGAAAGCCTTAGTAGCAAAACAGCAGATGATAGCATTTAATACACTCGATGAGATACGAGTTTATGGATGTTATGATGTACTTATATGTAGGGTTTTTTCAACTTCTCTAAACTATCTTGGGTTAATAGTATGTTTCGCGCAAATATTTCATCAAAGTAATTAAAACTTAGGATTAGGGTGGCGGTTGATAGGCTTTGATCAGAAGTTATATCAGTTGTGATCTCAGTTAATTAAGGCGGCATGGGTCTGACGCTTACCTTGAATTGTCAGATTACCATGCTTTCCCCCGCCTAGGGGGCACCCCACACAATTTGAGATAGTTGCGCTATGTTGGCATTCTAGTCGGCCATTACGAGAGGTATTCCAGACTCGGCGGGTTTTCAAGTAAACACACGTAATCGAACTGAGATCGAAATAGACGGGCCATTAATCGTGACACAGCTCTGAGCAGGCGGATAGATCAGGGTACTTGTAACGGTGTCCTTGTGTTGTTACAATAGACATAAATAAAGAAGTGCTGAGTCATATACTCGTAATTCTCTCGATGGTACTTTTTACCATTCATAACATATAGTTTCTCACACATCGTTTCAAATATGTATGATTATTTCGTAAATCGTCGGCTGAGAATCGGCTGAGAATTGTGCTATACGCCACTTGCCTTGGTTTACAGGAGAGCGAAACGAAACAAAAAAAAATATTTCTTGAAATATCTTATAATTTTTCAATATTTAACTTAACTGACACTTTAGTATATTAATTTACTATTTTTTGTTATATACAATTAATGTTTAACTTATTATAGTCATGAGATATAGGGGAGACCGGGGCAAAACGAAGCTCGGGGCAGAACGGGAAATGTACTTGTGTGCGTAACTGGTGCGCGCAATAGAGCGCGACACAGCGCCATTCGCGACAACTTTAGTCGCCTCACACGAGTCAAAGCGGCGGGTGCGTGTCACTACCTGTTATGGTCGAGCAGCAAGAAAAAACAGATTTTTGGTGATTTGCTAAGAAGTTCTTTGGTTTTGATCGATGGGCATAAAGGTAAATATCAGTGCTATAGTTATTCCTTACTATATACATGTTGCATCAGTGTAAAACTAACGAATTTAGGTTGCTTTTACGAACAATTATTTCGCAGGTTAGAACTGTTGATATTTTTGTAAAATCTGTCCGTTGGGGCAAAATGGTCGGGGTAAAATGGGATACTATCCCGTTTTGCCCCATATGTGTAAATAGTACATTGATAATTTCTGTTTTATATTTGTTTGCAGTTAAAATGGTACGAAATTATAAGCGTAAGACAGAACGTCAAACATGGTAAGAGGACGATATGAGAAAAACAGTAAGAGCAGTTCTTTCAGAGATAATGGGTTTCTTCGAGCTTCAGCTGCATATAACGTGCCCAAGTTAACCTTAGAACGACGGGTGGGAAAGGCTCGATGTGCTGATAATTCTGATGATGAAGAGGCACACATTTGTGAAGGTTGCCAACCCGATTAAAGGTGTACTCGTTTTGCCCCATAGCGTTTCCCATTTTGCCCCAACGATGGGGCAAAACGGGATATTCGACACGTAACAAACAGTTCCTAATTGCAAAAAAAACAAGTGATTTAGTGCCATTAAAGATAAAATATATGTTTGCTAAAACTATAAGTGTTGCTTTTATTGTAAGAGATTTTTAATAAACATTATAATTTTCATAATCAGTCGATTTTTCTCTTAACTATCCCGTTTTGCCCCGGTCTCCCCTAAGTAGTTTTACAATTGCCATATCCATTTTGGTAAGAAAATGTTTAACTTGCTATGTATGACATGACACAAAGTTATGGATGTGTCACAAAATGTTAGTCCAATGTCAAGAAAGGTAGACATTAAAAAGCAATTGTTTATGCAAATAAAAGTTATTTTACGACTAGATTTATTTCAAGTCAAGACGATAATTTATCTCGAATATGAAGACATACTTATTCACGTGAATATGCTGCCAATATTGATCCCAATATTTATGTGAATCATTTTTTTACTTTCTTGTAAATAGGTACCATCTAATAGGAGTAATAGGTGACCTTCTCTATTTTGTGAAATGATAAGCTTTTCAACGATATCTAGTGCTAATGTCGATATGAAAAAATATCGATGAGAACAGCTTATAATACGTTTACTAATGAATGACATATTAACGTTATTATTTCTTATCAACTAATAAAATTACAGTTTAACTACACGCTCTATAAATTAAAAGACATGTCATATAATATGTACCTCAGGAACAATGACCGAGGCCGCCTGTGGCCAGGACTTAAATAGCATGGCATGGCAGGAAAGCAGGAGGTCGCTGGTTCGATTCCAGTCTTGGTCATTGGGGGTTCGGTCACTTTTTCTGTAGTATATGTCATTTCTTACAATTTATGGTTAGGTAGGTACTCGTAATTATAAATATTATGTAGGTATTTATACCACCAACTTATTAAGATAAAAGCTTGAAGTATGAATGACACAAATCATTATAAGTAAATCAAACCTACCTTCTTTATTGACATTTATCAAAAGAGAGGGTAGGTAAAAAAAAAGTATCGAATATTCGATACAATCAAATCGATTAATGGATTATGTCACAAAAATGTTGATCGGTTAGTCGCTTGGCACACTGATAAATAGCTGTTAACCGTAAATTTGTGTCATGTCCGGACATGGCACAATATTGTAATCACTATGTATTGCGGTTCGAGGATATGGCACAAAAATATATGTTTTTTTTAAGTATAAAATAAGAATTTTTAAAAATCGATTACTGTTATAAACTACAAAAAAAATATTCTATCAAGAACCATTAAAAACCGATTTTGCTTAAAAATGGATATGGCACAATTGCATTCTCACCCGACGAAATATGTAAATGTTGTGAACAGCTTACACACATCAAGCTCTAGCCTCAAAATTAGCAAAGCTTCTACCATGGATGGCCACGATATACATACTTGTATAGATATACAGACATAAATACATAAAAACACCTGTAGCTCATGAACAAATATAATAGCTCGTCCATGACGCAAATAAATGTACCTACTTATCAGGATTTGATCCCAGGACTTCCTTACCTATACGCCAATTGCAACAGTTTTAACTAGGTTAATTAGACTGTAGTCTGATTATTAGACAAGGACCTTGAAACAGCATATTATGAAGGGTCCACGGAAATAAAATAAAAATCAACCTTACTCATAATAGATTATGGTGCAAATTTGCCCTGACGTTTAGTAGGACTAAACATGTTCTCTCCGTGGACCCTTCATATTCTACATTATTTACTTTTTTAACAGTAAACAAACAAGAACCTTATTTTTTAATTAAATTCGAGGCACAACCTTTTTTATTTGTACTGGAAAACTACTGTAAATTAACGATACTCCAATTAAATATTAACTTACTTAGTCCCTTATTCTACTCGTCTCACAACATAGCAACCAATAAGTGTTGTCTTTTCGATCTTATATGTAGACATAATTAATGATAATACCGAAAGGAACAAACAATATTTATCGGCTTGCTAAGATAGGAGACGTCTGTATAACTGAACTCTTATAATGCGAAACAATCTTAGCAAAATTCTTAAAGAAACAGAAAAATCCATCTTCCTTCGAAGTCTGAATAGCTAAATCTGAATAAACAAGCATAAAAATATCTCAACCACCGCGCTCTCCAATTCATACAACACTTTACCTCGCACGCTGAGAGCTAATTTTTACCGATTTCTTTTTCCGTAAAGGCGTCAATGACGTCAATCTTTGTCATGACCGGTAAATACCTATTTAATTACTCGAAGTGAGGCTACAATAATTTTGGTTAAATCAAAAGGTCGTCAGGTTTTAATAAAGTAATAAGTAGGCGTTTCTTTTCTAAAATTACCTAATGAACCTATAATCTGTTTTTAGCCGTGTTTCTAGCTGTATTTAAATTAATTAAGCCAAAATCTCTAAACCGTTATTTAATACTTTTCAGATATTTCAGTAACTATTAAAATCACTCATGTTTTGTTTTATATTTATAGCCAGTATACCTAAGCGTAAGAATAATATTAAGCCTTTATAGCCTTAAATCATATCTAACTTATATAAAATTTAAAAATAATCGGCTGAATAATATTCTACCTTCCCTGGTATCGAACCTATCACCCTAGCCCTGAAAACTAAAATATGGTTCAGAACTTGTGAACGATCAGGCCCCAATTTCACCACCTTGACAAGTGCTACAATTGTAAATTTACTGTTTCTCCAATTGGGGACGTCTATAGGCTACAGTTACCGCTTACCATCGGAAGAGCCGTGCGTTTGTTTGCCACCAACATAAAATTTAGTGCAGGAACTTTAGTAAATCAGCAGTAAATAATTGCTTTTTTGCGAAGCAAAATTACAATTGCCACAAAAAAACACGACAATTGTAGCGAAATTCCGACATATGCCGAACTTCATGTCAAGATTGAATGAGAATTGTACTGAACCTTGCGACAATTGTCACGGGTTTCGGAAAATAAAAAGTAGTTTATTAATGATTTAAAAACGTTATTTGTCATATTTCTTTGTTGGTTGCAAACAAGCACATGGACCGTCCGATAGTAAGCAATAGCCGTAGCCTACGGAGGCCTGTGACGTCAGTAACAGTGATATTTTACAATTGTCACACTTGTAATTATGGTGAAATAGGCCACAGATTAGGTCATAGAATTAAAGAAAATAAAATAATAAAAAGTTAAACAAAAGATTCGATTATTTTTCGCACGAGATTTGTTACGACTACGAGTACTAAGAGTACGACGGAGTTTGCAGCGAGTAGCACGTAGCAGCGTTTTTCCATGATGTAGCTAGTTCGTAGAACCTTCACATAATATGTATGTGATACTTTGAGCACTTGAAGACTTTTAAGTTTATGTATTTTATATACATTTTAATATTTTATCATATAATACAAGTTTTGTGGAACAATTTAATTATTATGTGAATATTTCCATTTGTGTTTTTTAAGTAGTCACACAGGGTTGTACCTACTATAAAGTATACATAAATACTGTATGTTATATGTCATATATCTAAAAAAAAACTAGTTAACCAACGTTGAGGTTGTGTTTTAGGAACTATGGCTTCATTTTTAGATTTCGATATCCCTCATAGTTTGTAACTTCGCCATACGAAGTCAAAGGGCCGGGTGTGGCGCCAAACGAAGTCAAGTCACTGAAAAATTAAAACAAAAATTATTTCAAAAAAATATATTATATTACTTTTAGATGTCATGTTGCTTCGTAATATTTACCATTTAAGAGCTACATACCGATACCCAAAACAAAATATCGAATATTTAGGTAATTTTTCGTAAGGTCCAGTTTCGATTCATTTTACTAAAATCGACCTCATGATTCCTATGACAAGATTTCGCTATCTGTTATGGTTTCCAAAACCTCCATACTGACCCATTTGGATTAATCACCATGTATTTACCAACCTAATAATCCTATGCACTCCATAGCAAACACGGCAGAATAACAACATTTCGTAACACAATTTACTAGCAGCCTGGGAAGTGTTAACGTATTTTGATAACTAAATTTGTTGTGTTATGTTAGCACGTTGCAGCGAGGACTAGTTAGGAATTTATGAACTTAAGAGGCAATGAGGGTAGGAGACGATTTCCCATTGAGTCTATACTTTAACTGTTTCCGCTGTGATTTTTGACCACAGAAAGACGTTTTGGGTGTTTCTATGCGACTTTTTACCACACCACTTTATTTTCCGTTTTATAAAAGCAAACGAGACTATTATGCCAGAATAGCAGTCAAACATGCGTCTGCTACAAGATAACCGAAAATGACTCTACTATTTATACACAGTTCGTCAATAATTTGGAAATGGTTATGACTTGATTGGTGCGACAGAATAATCGCATAGAACTACTCTTTTTACCATAAACTCACTGAAGGTGGTGTTAATAGTGGGTAAGGTCGAAATATCAAGTCAGTAAGTAAGTACGATAGTTCACCTCTAAGTAAGTGGTCACCATATCCTATGAAAACCTGCAACTCTAGAAGTGCTACGTACACCTTGCCGACTCTTTAATTATCTGTACACTTTTTTTGTAGAGCCACGTACATATGCCGGCCGACTCATGATAACAGTTTAATTATGTACTAAAAATGATAAAAGTATTATTGGTGTAAACTAAATTGAAATTGAAACCATTAAGTTAATAAAAAAATATCTAAATAATACAAAATGTAACGTTAACATAACATACTTATAAAAATAAAACACTTAAAACTATGGAATATATCGATAATATAAAACTAATTAAATAAAGTGAATGAAACAAACTAACTTAAATTAATCGAAAAGTCCGCCACGAGTTGTACCTGGATGGAAGGTGCCCATCACACTAGCCGCGTTACCACGTTGAATGGCGATGGATGACCTTTACAACCCCGGGCGGGCGTCAACGATCTGCGTCTGTCTTATACGATGTCCAACTTCTCGAATGAACGAAATTGCTTCAGATCCCCAGCATCCAGTTGTTTCAAATGAAAGAGGCACAAAAAAGTTACTATTGCACAATGTCATATATTTTTGTCGCTTTTTGAACGCAGCAAGCTCGGCAGCGGCACCAGCGGTTCGCATTGTTCTGCTTAGATGTGACGCAGCGAAAATGCTCACACTATGTACTAAAAGAAGAAACTGACTGACATATCAACGCACAGTCAAAACTTTCTTTTATGGTGTTGGGAAAGCACTATAATAAGGAAGGATTAAATTCACCTCCTAAGGGAGTCCAGAGTTTGTATGGGGAAACAATATTAGTTGGGCTATTGAAAAAATGAACATTAGTATCGTTTTTATGTTTAATGGATCAGAAAAATAATAACCATTTTAAAATCTAACGTGGCTGACGTGAAATACCATTTACTTTGTTATGGTGTGATGGGATAATACGAATATCACTAAGAGTTTTTTTGGGGCAAAGCTTCACCTTGACTCTTACCGTCAACCTATTTCCTTTACATTTTAGTTTAGAAATTTTAATACTGTTGAGGATTACTTAAATTTTCGAGTCGAAATTGGTTAATTCGAGAAGAAGAAATTCGTTCTCTGTTACATCATATCAAGTACGTTGTGATGCCTACCTTGTCTCCACGGCAGATTTAGAAATTTGATGTAACACTGGAATAATACTGCGACGCGAAATACGAGTAACTAACAGCTCGACGGCATGAAAGAGTACTTAGACAGAACCTGTAGCATACGGGCAACTACCTACTTATGTTTTATGATACATATTATTGAAATAAAATACTTATTTATCCGAGGCCCGGTTATCATGCCGCCGCGCGACAACGCCGACGCGTTTGCGGATAATTTGGATTTGGCACATTCATAAAACCTACAACATTTATTAATTAACTGTCAGTTATGGTATATGATTATTGATGTACAGTGTTCAATGTCTTCATTAAATAGATATATCGAAGCGGTCACAAAAACATCTGATCCGGCCTTTATCGTCATAGCATTATAGTACCTAAATATTCAAATATTTTTGTACACCATGATCATTCCGATTGTAAAGGAATCTAAATGCTTGGGAATCATTGTCGCTCTGATAAGGCTATCCGAATATAATATATATATATATATTATGTAACCACCAATTATTAGTTTAATATTCACATTTATTATAACCACGTATTGATATGATGTTTTGTATTTAATAGATGTCACAGCATTGTCCAGCAATAATCGTGAAAGACGGATTTTAGACGCCTCCATTGTGGGTAAAACATAGAGGCCAAGCATAGTAATTGTATTACTACCACATTTTATTGAGAAAATAAATTATTTTATTATATTCTATTCTATTAACAATTTACAATAGCTAACTATGACGTCGTTAAAACTGAAAACGATAATATTTCTTAGCTGAATCACATAGACTTCATAAATAAACATTTTAATTTATAAAATACATTGTTAGGTAAATCGTTTTAAATCCTGTGAGATCCGATTACGCCCGAAAGCAGTTGCCTCAATTGTAAGAGTTTAATCTTCTTAACTAGGTATATTTACTTTTGTGTAAATATAGAATTCTCGTCACTCCGGTAGAATATTTCCTTGTTTAGCTAGAACAATGTTGGTGTTCACTCACAAAATGAGTAGGTAAATTCTCAATCCCCATATTTCGATATTCAAACATGTTAATTAAAATGTTCTGAAGTGAAATCATAGCAAAATAATACCTATTTACGAAAGCACGGATAAACAGGAACAGGAAGGAAAGTTATATTGATTTAAACTTTCAAGATTATCACTCATATTTTAAAGACAAACGGGTCTTAATCGCGTAAACTTACGGTTAATTATATCCTGACGTTTCGGGCATGACGTTACACCCGTGGTCGCAGGCAGACTGGCGAGAGAATGTATCAACACCTTCGAGCTGCGCGGGTTTTTCGAACTACCCGCACTTGATCTTGATTATTCACTTCTAGGCTAGGGTTGTCACTAGGCCTACACACAACACTCACAACATCCAATGGCTTTAAAATGGATGTTTTACCACGCTTACATTTGTAAATCACGGGATTCCACGCGGATGAGATTCCTTGCCCCTCATTTTCATTAAAATTCCGATGTTTCTTAATTTCAATAGCTTCACGTACTTTTCGGCTATGATGTATACGCTCGGTTGAGAGGACTTTCGGGTTATGGAGCTCAATCCAGTGGTTAGGTCCGGACTCCAACAAATGCTCGGCCACAGCAGACTTATTCGTTTGACGCTTTTTAACAGCCGTGATATGTTCCTTGACCCTTTCCGCTATGGTGCGTTTGGTTTCCCCAATATAGGAACTACCACAGCTACAATCGATTTTATAAACGCCCGGTGTGTGGTAAGGTAAAACATCCTTAGGCGACCTTAGATGCCCTGCCACCTTTGATGTTGCAAGGCGACCAGCATTTTTGCCATATGTCAGGGGTGTAACGGACAAAATAGGTACGCTTTTGAATAAGTATTCCATACCAACCGTTTACATGCCGTTATCAAAGGTGGCAGGGCATCTAAGGTCGCCTAAGGATGTTTTACCTTACCACACACCGGGCGTTTATAAAATCGATTGTAGCTGTGGTAGTTCCTATATTGGGGAAACCAAACGCACCATAGCGGAAAGGGTCAAGGAACATATCACGGCTGTTAAAAAGCGTCAAACGAATAAGTCTGCTGTGGCCGAGCATTTGTTGGAGTCCGGACCTAACCACTGGATTGAGCTCCATAACCCGAAAGTCCTCTCAACCGAGCGTATACATCATAGCCGAAAAGTACGTGAAGCTATTGAAATTAAGAAACATCGGAATTTTAATCAAAATGAGGGGCAAGGAATCTCATCCGCGTGGAATCCCGTGATTTACAAATGTAAGCGTGGTGAAACATCCATTTTAAAGCCATTGGATGTTGTGAGTGTTGTGTGTAGGCCTAGTGACAACCCTAGCCTAGAAGTGAATAATCAAGATCAAGTGCGGGTAGTTCGAAAAACCCGCGCAGCTCGAAGGTGTTGATACATTCTCTCGCCAGTCTGCCTGCGACCACGGGTGTAACGTCATGCCCGAAACGTCAGGATATAATTAAACGTAAGTTTAAGCGATTAAGACCCGTTTGTCTTTAAAATATGAGGAAGGAAAGTTCCTGATTTACTTTTAGTAAATAAAAATAGGGAAGCTAACAGAAGAGTGAAGCTGGGCGGCATATGGGAAGCTTCGTCACATCTTCGAGTCGTCAGTGCCTTAAGTCCAGGGTCTTCGACCAGTGCGTCCGGTCCTCACTTACGGGGCCGAGACGTCGACTCTTACAAAAGGTCTCGTTTACAAACTCCAAGTTACTCTGGAAAGAGCTATGCTTGGAGTTTCTCTGAAGGACAAAATCCGGAATCAGGATATCCGACGGAGAACCAAGGTCACCAACAAAACAACGAGGATATTAAGCAAACTGAAGTGGCAGTGGGCGGGACACGTTTGTCGAAGAGCGGATGGCCGATGGAGCAGACGAGTCTTGGAGTGGAGACCGCGAACGACTCGCCCAGTGGGCCGCCCTCCCTCCAGATGGACCGACGATCTAAGGAAGGTGGCGGGAAGTGGTTGGATGCGGAGAGCTGAGGACCGAGTATGGTGGCGCGAATTGGGGAACGCCTATATCCAGCAGTGGACGACTATGGGCTGATGATGATGATGAAATAAAATAACTTTAAAAATTCGCTGAAATAATAACGCTGAATACAAAATTGACATGTCTAATCAATTATGTAAAACGACGTCACGAAAATGTAGCCTTGTGTCATCATTATAAGTTTAAGACGAATAAAGTAGCAACCGCTTTATAACTAATAAAACAAGTTCTACTATTTTAATAGTTATTTATGTGGCTGGCGCGAGTTTCATAATAAGATCACACGAGTGTTTAATGCCTAATTATGTACAGTCACATACATAACTTTATCTACAGGAATATCATAATTTCCCTGTTATGTATTCAGAAGCGGTAATGTAATGACCTATATTAAGAGACCGGTGTCTGTGGCTGTATCATAATGTTAACATTAAAGTACAGGCAAAGTACAGTGCATCATAATGTTGACATTAAAGTATCGTCGTCATGATATTAATTTTAACATTATGAAGTCAACTTCTTTTTGTTGTTTTTTTTTCAATAAATATTTATTGTAAGATATCCTTACTCAAATTGAGTGATTTCAACTGATTTGAATTTTTATATTTAGAGGTAATTACTTAGTGGATATCAATGAAAATAAAGGTAAATTGTCATTCTAAACTAATGATATGGATGTAGATAAAGATAATTATTTAATTAAGAGACTGTTTCGATATTGTATCCTTATTCGAAGTATTCTTTAAAGGATGATCAAGAATGTTATTATCGAATATCGCTTTAGATTCGTTACTTATAATACAACTAGAAGGTATAAAGACTTGCAGTACCGTAAACTGGGGCTACTTTGAACTTTGGGGTTACATTGATAAAAACTTCTTTTATTTTTTAATCGCGAATATCTCTCGTTACCAAACGCATCCGTATATATTTTTTTTTAGTATGGCACGAACGATAGTTGTCCTTATTAATTGTTTAGACACACATTAAGTGAGTACGGCCGTTAAAATAGCGAATCACGTATTTATAATTACGTAAACTTTCTGCTATTTTCGTGTGTAAAATAACTTCTAATCTAACAATAAGGGTAGTCAGGTAAACGGTTCTTAATCACAATCAACTTGTCACAAGTGTGTTTAGGTATACTAATATAACGTTTTTGGGGTCTTAAATTCAAACTAAGTACTTATAACAATTGTTTTTATTCAATGGGGTGTCTTTGATCACCTACATGGGGTCACATTGATCAGAATCTTACGTATAGGTAGTCGGTTATGGTATGTCTATCCATTTGACCGTTTATTTTATAAGAAGAGTGTTCTCTCTTCAATGTTTGATTTTTGTTTTTAATAATGTTGAATACTGAAGATTTTTTATTATATTTCGAGATTACTTTGATCACAAATATTTGATCAAAATAACCCCAAAACGATGTAAATTGTTGTAACTTTTGATACTGCAAACGGATTTATTTATTTCCTTAGGAGAAAGTACTCCTGTAAGAATTTACATTCGATTACCCTCAAAAAAACATAAGGTATCAAAGTAACCCCAATGTCAGTTTAACTTTGATCACAACGTTTTATTTTTCTATCTTCATACATTTTTAAAGTAGCGTTTAATTTTTTTTTACCGAGAAAGATAACAAAAAGTTGATGTTACTATTTTATTTTTGGATTTTTTTACGCCTAATTTTAGAAGATATTGAAATTTAAACTTTAAAATTGATCAATGTAACCCCAGTTTACGGTATGAAGTAATGATAACCAACGAGCAAATTGGCGATTACAACCTACGTTAAAATTAAATAAAAGAGTTGTCCTTCCGTCATAATAGGCAGATTTTAGAACAATAAAGAAGTGGGAATATCATTGCAGAGCAATTACGTCCTTTTGGCAAAGAGGAATTTTCACATAATTTATTGTCTGCACTTTGAACACTCTGGTAGCTAAATTTTATACACAAGATTTAATTTCGTTTTGAATTTCATGTTTTCGCACTTTCATTGTAATGTAATAAATGTAATATTTTAAAAGTACGACTTCTATTTTAACAGGTTGTTTTTTGCAGTAATACCTAAATAACTTTTAATAATATCATCATCATCATCATCATCATCATCAGCCAATTGACGTCCACTGCTGGACATAGGCCTCCCCCAGATAATATACTAATATACTATTTAATAATAAAATATTGCAAAACTAGGTTACAAGCCATATTAGTTATATCATATAATTTCATATTCAACGTTTAACTATTCTTGAACGCAACGATACGTAACTAAGAACTGACTTATTTTTTATTTCTCTTGTCTATAGCATGCTCGGCGTGTGCTGTGTATTTGCGAACTAAGTAAACTTTTAATACTATGGGGCAACTGTTTTGTTTTTAGTGTTTTTTGGCTTATTATCTAAAGCTTAATTAATTGTGAGTGATTCTGATGAACTTTTTTTTATATCTCTCTCGAAAATCAAGGCTATGGCACTCAAAGTTCTTAAGTTTGTGTAGGTACAGTTATCGATATACATAATATTCCCATTCATTATAATGAAGCAGGTACCTAAGTAACCCATTTTATAGTACTCGAATGGCTGTTGTAGAAAAAGTACGAGTATAGTATACAATCGTAACATAATGTAATATACTATTAGCGTCCCTTTAATTGCACCGTGCAAAGGCATTAAGAATCTATCCGTACTTAATTAGAAAAAACCGCGCTGTGGTTTTCCACTTTCGTTGCTTTGATTGCGGTTAGAAGCCACAACTTAAATGCGTCGTCAGTTTTGCTGCTCATTGCATTATTACCTATATTTATTGTTTCTAGGTAAATTCAATATTACTTCAATTAATTGACAACGATTCAAAAAATGTCCCTAAATCGAAAACCATTTCGAGATATACGCATGTAGATAACAAATATATATATATATATACATTTTTTCGACATATTCTTGTTAAAAATCTTAAAAATAGTTTAAAGGGGAAGTGACGTCACAAAGTTGAATCAGAGCTGCTACCATAACCAAAAAATCTTGATTTTGGAATGTCAATTGTGTTTGGCAGTGACATTTGACACTTGTTACCGTTTTTAGTCGTTTTATTATGTGTATGAAACATCACTTGTGACGTCATTTAGCTGATTCTTGAAATTTGTAACTTACGCTCTTCCTGCTCGAAGTAGTAATCAAAGGCGATTTTCCACAGATTTAGATATTCAGTAGATGAAGTAAATAGCACCATTTGTATGGGAACCAAGCGTGCTAACTTATTAGCTGTCACTGAGACGTCACGGTCGGCATTTAGTGATGGGAAAACCTAAACGATTCAAAGACTCCAATGCAGCCGCCCCGCAACAATGCAGCCGTCTCTCTTGTACACATAGATTTTATATCAAAATATATATTGTGTATTCAGAGTATTGTATTATTGTGAGTGTATTGTATAATTAATTTCAGAGTTAGTTACTAAACAGAGTTAGATAAAGATAAGTTAATCGAAATTTTGTTGTGTATATCAATATGTTAAGCTAAGATATTATTCTGGATTGTTACTAAACTTAGTAGTGTAGAACTTAACTGGAAAATGTAGTGTTCACCTGTAATTGGGGTGCATATGTACCCATATAAATAATTACCACTTATTCCATGTAAACTTGCCTTACGTACTCTGTTGGTGTCCCGTATCACCCCGTATGATAAAATAAATAAAATATCCGTGGGCTCGCTCGCTCACTATTTATTGTAGAACGAACAACACTAGTCGCTAAATTTGACGGACGAATGAAAAATGGGGTGTACTACGAAGTCGAATATGAATATGAGACTAGTGATACGCGAGAGTATCGCTAGTCTCAAATTCATCATCTCTTTAACACACATGGTCGATCAAACGCTTAAAGCAAACGCAGCAATGCAATGTAAACGCCGGTTTGTAACGTAATTCTATAGATACTTAGGTATATCTTTGGGCGCATAAATAAAAATACAGAAAAAAATATTAAAAAATTATTCACGCACAATATTATTTAAAAATTACTTACGTGTGATGGGTAATATGTTTTTGTTTTTGTGCGCTGGAAATATTTGGGCTGGTGCAGTTAATTATCATGCAATGAGGCATTTTGTTGTGTGCGATGTTTTTACAGCGTAAAGGCGTATCTCGACAATTAGTTTCAATTTTAGTATAATTTTATTGTGACTTGCCTATTATATAATGTATCTCTGTTATTATTGTTATTTTTTTATATTTTATCTCATTTTAATAATCACTGTTATCTTTTATGAATTTTAATTGGACATTGCATATTTATTTAGAATTTAGTACCTATTGAATAGTTATATTATAATAGTGTTCATGGCTGACATTTGCACGCTTGCACGCAAGCTAGATACATGGTTCTCAATGTAATGTAACATCCTTAAACTGTGTCTATGCAAATAAACATTTTGATTTTGTATTTTTTTTCTTATTTGCGGCTGCAGCAGCTGACGTATGTGGACTGTCATTAGAAATGGCCATCCCAGTGGCTGCCACTGAGATCGGACACGCGAAATAGATACATTTGCTTCTTCTAGTGTATATTCATTTCTGTGGGATTTTCGCACTAAAATAGCATTTTTTTTTTTTGAGAAATAAAAAAATACGTGTATCTTTGAATATTGAGTTCTTTCAAAACAGACAATTAAAACTAGCACTAAATAAAACCGACCAAGTGTGAGTCGGACTCGCGCGCGAAGGGTTCCGCACCATTATCAATTTATTATTAAAAAAATACAGTTAAATCAACCTACCTCAAAAACTATAGGAGATAATTTAAACAAATCAAAAATCGTTGAAAGAGTTTACAAATGTGCATAACATATATATTTTTTTAAATTTAATATCGCGTAGTTTCAAAAATAGAGGGGGGGACACATTTTTCAGACTTTGAGAGCTGATATCTCGAAAACAATTTGCTTAAATAAAAATGAGACTTATAAACCTTCATATCATTTTCAAAGACCTTTCTATTAATACCCCACACGCTTATATACAACTATAAAAAATTTCTATCCCTCAGTTACATGTATGGCGGGCCCCCACCCCAATGGTTTTTTTTACAATTTAGTATCATAATCTTGTAGCAGTTCATACAACAAATATCATTACCTAATTTCGTTACTGTGGCATTTATAGTTCCCGAGTAACTAAATTGGCTGTGACAGACGGACAGACGGACATGACGAATCTATAAGGGTTCCGTTTTTGCCATTTTGGCTACGGAACCCTAAAAATATGAATTGTTGTCAATTGTGCAATTTATTATATTTCCTTCTTAAGGTCAATACTAGTAAGCGTCTACTGTTTATTCAAGCGCTGGTGTTTACGATTAACTGTAAACTATACTTACAAAAACATGATTGTTTCATAAGTTTTACTTGAATTATGCTCAAGGTTAACTTACCTTTTCAATGCAATTCCTGAAAACTACATAAAAACAGGGTATGTCATCAATACTCGGTAGCAAAGTTTACAGCGCACTCGTAAGTTTATTTACGTACAGTGATCATGCGTGGTCCAATATTTATAAAATGTCCCAGTTGCGCGCAGCCAAGCCGGCTCAGTTAGGATTGCCAACGAGCGCCAGGAGAGTTGGATGACATTTTGCAAGATTAATCTACCCGGCGTCGCCTATTGCCTGCTGTTAGACTGGCGACCCGCTTCGATTCTTATAAATCATTTACTGCTTTGCCGTTTATGTTATTACAAAACGTTTAGCTTTGCGAACACGCGTTGAACAATTAAACGTAAAGAGTCGTTATTGTCCTAAGCGCATTGCAAACTGCAGTATTAACGTGTTAATACTGCAGAATATCGTAATCGATAGTTGTAGAAATGAAGCAAAGATTAAGTTCGAAGTAAGAGAAATTCAGTGATGAGAAGCCCTAGGTACTAGTTGGATGTATGTCGTATGGCTCTCGTATGGTTTGTCATATATTAACTGTATGATGCATATTTTTGAAAAATTATTGAATATTTATACCTCCGTAAATGACATAACTTAATAATTCCGAAAACATATAAATTATAGTACATATACATTATACAAGTATAGAAAACTCGAGTTTTATAAACCTGTATATAGGCTTAGCACATGACTGGTGCGACAGTATATCGCCGTGATTTACCTAAACGTCCTGTCTTTTACTAACGATATTTATAAAAAGGGACTAACAGTCTTATAGCTATATTAATAAAATAGGGACCAATAATCTATAACGCGGTGAAATTCTGTCGCACCAATTAAGCTAAGCATACTGATTTACTCGTTTTGAGTTACGTCAGAGTAGTTACATAACATAACTTATGGTTTTTTAAATCATATCCAGGGTCCCATTTTGCCAGGATTATAATTATAAGTTCTCTTATTGGCCATTTAGCGCACGAGCGCTACATTTTCATGTCAATATTAGGTATCTATTCATCTTGGTTCATCGTCCATTTTGCAAGCTTCGTTAGCTTGTCAATGTACGCGCTCGCAAGTGGACTGCAGAAACACAATACAATCAACTGTTAGTAGGCAAAGCTCAGTTGTACGGGTAACCGATTCAGGCAATCAGATTAGGTACCTACCTTCGTGACATGACATGTCCGATCAGCTTACTAAGAGTTCATTATGATTATGAAGTGAAGTTCATAGTTACTTTTTATATCACAATGTGTTAGGTTAAATTTTCTGCGTAACTTCTATATTTGCTTGACTTTTTTCTGGATAGAGTAAATTATCCAGAATATTTACAAAATAATAAATAAAAATGATGAATAGAATAGTACTCGTATAAGTATCTGAAACTTTATAAATAATCATGTATTATGGAATGTAACTATATCCTTCAGCTTGATTACGAGTACGGCTTTTAGTGACACAAAGTAGAGTTTACATTCGTACTTCTTGTGCCACCCGAGTCGCAATTACATCGTTCACCGATACTTCTCAGCTGCCTTTTTACACACACATTAAAGGCCGAACGGACTTCGTGAGATAGAATATCTGTACATCTGACTCCCAATTTGACGTATGTAATGTAAAGATTTCATTGCAAATTTTAGAAAAGTACATCACGATACAAGAGCGAAAAAAATTAAGTTCGAAGCGAGTGGAGATAAATTAAAGCACGACCGAAGGGAGTGCTTTAAATCGTCACGAGGAACGATTTTATTTTACGCACGTGTATCGTACGACGTTTTTCAGTACATATGGCACTTCGAAGATTTCGAACTGACATAAAATGAACTCTTCTCGCACTAGCGCGTAAAAATTGCACCATCTGTACTGAAAAAGGTATTTTGCCCAAACAAACGGCACTCAAACGTAGGATGTAAATATACCTTTACATCGCATGATTCAAATCCCATAGACGAGGTACCTACATAGGTACCTATATATTGCGGTTAGACCTATACAATATGTATAAATATACTATCTCGCAAATTACATTCTCAAACCAGTTGCACTATATAAAGCGTTTATTTTATGTTCTCGTACAGGGTTAATACTTTTTTACTCTCTCGTCCTGAGTTTTTACGACCTTACGCTGTTAAGTAACTGGTTAACAACCGTTTTCAGCCTGAAGGCTACTACGGAGAACTGTTTTTAAACGGTTTTTATTAACTTCACCGCGTATCAACTGTCGTCGATGCTTCAAATCTTGTGATCGATTTTTCGACCACTTCTACTGTACCGAAATCAATAAAATTTGGAACTCTTATCAAGTCCCCATGACAATGCAATATTACAATATTTGTATCCTTGTATCCTCAAAGCCTGATGCTGCAGACGTACTGCTTACCTTAACCGAGAGTGTTAGACACGTGAAAATGAAAGTATAGCATGTTTGGCATAATCAAATACTAACAGCCAGATCTTGACTTCCAACTCCTCACTCCTGATGCTGCAGTACTGCCTACAATAACCGCAAGGTTTATCTTTTATCGATATCTTGATTTTAAAGAAGTTCTTTAGATATTAAGTAGAAACATGCGAATTTAATACTAACATCCAACTCCTCAAATCTGATACTCCAGTGTTACTGCCTGCCACAACCGCTAGGTTTAGCGTTATGTAGATTTTGCAGTACTGCTTTAGATATTTGGTAGAAACATATGGATTTAATTATCATCATCATCATCATATCAGCTAAAAGACGTTCACAGGTGAATATAGGCCTCCCCCAAAGATTTCCACAAGGACCGGCCCTGTGCCACCCGCATTCAGCGACCTTCACCAGGTCACGAGTCCACCTTGTGGGGGGCCTACCCACGCTGCGCCGCCGTACGTGACTGCCACTCGAGAACCTTACCGCCCCAACGGCCATCGGTTCCACGCAATCCACGCGCGACGAGCCCCGTCCACTTTAGTTTAGCGATTCGAAGAGCTATATTGGTTACTTTGGTTCTGCTGCGGATGGTCTCATTTGTAATCCGATCTCGCAGAGAGACTCTTAGCATAGGCCTCTCCATTGCCCTTTGGGTGACTTTGAGCCTTCTTATGAGGCCCATTGTAAGCGACCACGGTTTAGTACCGTATGTCATTGCTGCGGCCCTCCAGCTGATAGACTCATAGGGTGACAGCGTAAGTGAATCGCGTAGGGCGAGACGTCGGGCCTGCGGCTCTCCATCTGATAGAGTGATAGCGTGAGTGGATCGTATAGGGAGAGCCGTCGGGCCTACGGCCCTCCATCTGATAGAGTGACAGCGTGAGTGAATCGCGAAGGGCGAACCATCGAGCCTGCGGCCCTCCAGCTGATAGAGTGAAAGCGTGAGTGGATCGTATAGGGAGAGCCGTCGGGCCTGCGGCCCCCCAGCTGACAGAGTGACAGCATGAGTGGTTCGCGTAGGGCGAGCCGTCGGGCCTGCGGCCCTCCAGCTGATAGAGTGACAGCGTGAGTGGTTCGTATAGGGAGAGCCGCCTGGCCTGCGGCCCTCCAGCTGATAGAGTGACAGCGTGAGTGGTTCACGTAGGGCGAGCCGTCGGGCCTGCGGCCCTCCAGTTGATAGAGTGACAGCGTGACTGAATCGCGTAGGGCGAGCCGTCGCACCTGCGGCCCTCCAGCTGATAGAGTAACAGTGTGAGTAAATCGCGAAGGGTGAGCCGTCGGGCCTGCGGCCCTCCAGCTGATAGAGTGACAGCGTAAGTGGTTCGCGTAGGGCGAGCCGTCGGGCCTGCGGCCCTCCAGCTAATACAGTGACAGCTTGAGTGGTTCGCAAAGGGCGGGCCGTCGGGCCTGCGGCCCTCCAGCTGATAGAGTGACAGCGTGAGTAGTTTGCGTAGGGCGAGCCGTCGGGCCTGCGGCCCTCCAGCTGATAGAGTGACAGCGTGAGTGAATCGCGTAGGGCGAGCCGTCGGGCCTGCGGCCCTCCAGCTGATTGAGTGAATCGCGTAGGGCGAGCCGTCGGGCCTGCGGCCCTCCAGCTGATAGAGTGACAGCGTGAGTGAATCGCGTAGGGCGAGCCGTCGGGCCTGCGGCCCACCAGCTGATAGAGTGACAGCGTGAGTGAATCGCGTAGGGCGAGCCGTCGGGCCTGCGGCCCTCCAGCTGATAAAGTGACAGCGTGAGTGAATCGCGTAGGGCGAGCCGTCGGGCCTGCGGCCCTCCAGCTGATAGAGTGACAGCGTGAGTGAATCGCGTAGGGCGAGCCGTCGGGCCTGCGGCCCTCCAGTTGATATACAGAGAGTGTGAGTCTCTCGGATTCACGTAGTGCGTGCCATAGTGCCGTCGGGCCTATGGCCCTCCGGTTGATAGATTGCATGGATTGACCCTTTAGGCCCTCGGTTTGCGTTAGACTTTCCGTCAGACCTGCGGTCCTCCGGTTGATCGACTCAGAGAATGAGTTTATATTTTATAGACTCGAAATTCGACTTGTATAAAAATTTCAACTTGAAATTCTCAATAAACCAAATTGATTGATATATTCCTTATTGTCAGATCTCTGTTATCTAAGGTACTTATTGTATGAATAACACGTCCATTTGAAATACTTCGGGCATTCAACCTTACATTAACCACGCCGAGCCTTTGGTTTTTATTTGTCAATCGAGATATTAAATTAAAAAAAAATGGTGTCGGATTTCTAAAAATATCTATTCAGCAGGGATTCGCCTCCCGTTACACATAAAATAATGTCCATTACGTGTACATATGTGTCGTGATTCGTGATGAAAGCGCGAGAGTATAAACGCTACTTAGCATGCATAATTGTATTACATATTAGAAACAACATCGGTATAGTATCGGAAATTAACTTAACAATTGCACTAAAAACTTGAAAATAAAATAAGTAAAAAAAGTTTTAAGTTAAACGGTTTTTATTGCACCAAAAACTAGAAAATAAAAATTTGTTATAACTAACCGTAGCTGCAACTTTCTGTAGTATACTCACGTGAAACTATTATCACTGTAGTTTTCCCAAGTCGGATGCTGTAAGCCACGTTTAGCCTCTATGTCAGTGGATTAAGCGTTACCTAATCGGAAACTTTTACTAAACTAAAATAAAAACGTGGGGCGTTATTATGAAGAAAGAAACATACAAGTTCAAAATATGTAATTGTAGCTTTAATTTTGCAATTAATCATCCATCTGTTCCATCACTTCCACAGCTTTTATCAAGGCCAGAACAAAACTTATTACACTATTGCTGTCTTGATTTATATGTGTTCTTAAATAACTATAGTGACTTAATCACAATTGCGTACGCCCCACGTTTTTATTTCAGTTTGGTAAAAGTTTCCGATTAGGTAACGCTTAATCCACTGACATAGAGGCTAAACGTGGCTTACAGCATCCGACTTGGGAAAACTACAGTGATAATAGTTTCACGTGAGTATACTACAGAAAGTTGCAGCTACGGTTAGTTATAACAAATTTTTATTTTCTAGTTTTTGGTGCAATAAAAACCGTTTAACTTAAAACTTTTTTTACTTATTTTTTTTTAAATAAAAGTATAACTGGCACCTAAAAGTAGAGAAAAGCGCACATTTTTATTTTATTTTTTAAACGATTACGTAATAAATTTTATGGTTGCATTTACTAATGCCACTTATCACACCTCATCATCAGCCTATGATAGTCCACTGCTGGACGTAGGCTTCTCGTATTAACTATGCGTATAAACGCATTAGGAGGTAAATGCCCATAATCGCCACGCTGGGCAAGCGGATTGGCGATCGCAGTAATCTTTCCACTATGATGACGCTGCTGCCCATCTTCAATCTTTTATCAAATAGTGATCAGTGACACTTCAATCTCTTAGTCGACTCTTACTACACCCGCAGGAGGAGTTGGGGTGGCGACAAATGTATTCTTACTGCCGTCACCACACGGCTGACGGCTTATCACACCTACTGCAATATTACTTAGTATCATTGAATAGGCAAGCGTGCTTCAGATATAAAACATGTTCCAGTATTATGTCAGTTGCCATTTTCGCCGTGTCCGTCTTTCCATCCGTCTGTCCGCAGCATAATATCTGCCCATTTTTATGGAAGTCAAGATAAACACTCCAATACAAAAATTGTGTTTCCCCCTATCAAAATTTTAAAAAATATTAAAAAATAAAATAAAGTTGGCTTATAGAATACTTCCAAATAAAATTATTTATTCATTCATGTTTGGAAGAAACATGTTGCTTTGAGCTTACAGCACATACAAATGTGTAATATCTACATATACAGCTTGGTACTGTGTCTATCCTCCCAACAATAGCGTATTATAAAATTCAACACGACTGTACACCCTCGT